>QLON01002103.1:0-15352 GCA_003313675.1 Termitomyces heimii | reverse complement strand
GACACCAAAGGAGACGTTTGTGAGTTTGAGCCCAGCAATGGAAACAGTGTCAGTGACAATTGTGCCTGAGACGGCGCCAGTGCCGTACTGAATCTGCCATGGTGTTTTGGTGTCGTGGAAGGTGGAGCTGGAATTGGGACCGAGGAAGTTGTGTAGGCCCTGACGAAAATGGACGTTAAATGAAGTGATCGAGTAAAGATTGCAAGGCGCACGCAGTCTTCCTGTTCTGTGTCAGGGTTACTGGGTTGGCAGCCCTCAGCTCCAATCCAGAGATCGGCTGAGCCAGAGTCCACGAGGAGGCGGAAACTGCGCAAGGGTGTACCGACTCGTACCTGGCCTATATCTATCAAGACAATTAATTAAATGGAGGTCAATGCAAAGATAGGTGACATACAGCCAATGTCCTGAGCCCTGTACATCGTTATTCAAGTAGCAATATGAGAGTCGAGAAACACGCACTGAATATCAAGTCCAATAGTGTTCTTGTACGTGGGTTTCTTTGCGGGTATGACACCGTCCGAGTCGGCAGCTCCACCGACTTCAGTGTCGGTACCGTCAACGGCAAAGCTCTGGGACGCGCTACTAGTGGACTTTCGGTCATACTGCGCAGCAAGGCGAGAAAGATAATCGAGTCCAGGATGATAATAACGTTTCTGGACATGAGGCGGGAGAGCAGCAGCACGGCGAGCGAGATTATGAAGGAGCTGGTCGTCGGTGGTTGGATTGACCGAGCGGGTCAAGTGCTCGAGGCGTCGTAGAGCATGATTAGTGTGTTGCTGGTGAACGACAGTAGGAGGAAGAGCGGATATATCGCGCTTGTAGACAGGGCGTATAGAAACAGAGACGAAAGGAGCGGAGGTAGGGTGGGCGAGGGCGGCAAGAGAGAGGACACCAGCAATGAGCAGGGCCTGCACAAGGCGCATTGCGGGAAAAAGTAAAATCCACCCAAACCACGCCTCGGTTTATGTACGACCCTCAAATGAACTTCGCCCACACCCAATCTAGTCAACGCCTTGCCTTTTCTGGCTTCCTCAAACCACCTCTTCGTGCCCGGACAAGCCCAGAACACGAGACTCAATGAACTCTTGGAGCAACACCCTGCCAAGCAACCTTATCATAGAGGCCGCTTCGAGACGCGCTTCCAAAGGTTCCTCAGCCGTTCCTCCTCCATCTCGCAGTCTTCGAAACGATGCGTTTTTGAGTAATAATAACTAAGATTTCGCGCAGGACACATGTGAAAGGAATGCGTCCCAAGACTTCAGCCTCGTGGCCACTTCACAATGACTTCGACTTGCCAGTAACATTTGAAAGCCTTGAAATCGCACTCATTACATATACATCCATGACCTAGGGAGGTCTGCACCGAGCTTTCCAAGAGAGAAAGGCATATCGAATCAAATTTTGTGTGTGTGAGTATACTCTGCATGCTGTCTCCGAATCATCAGATAGAAGCATGGTCTCGAGTTCTCAAGCTCTGGCCCACGACCAGTATTGCTCGTTCAAAAGCTCTCTTGAACCTCACATTGCTTCCTGGATGCTGCTTGATCAATGTACATTATTAATAGCTCGGCATCATCGGTAGCGAGAACTACTGTTGTCTTATTCCCCGAAACATATCCTGAGGGCTTCTTTCCTTGACAGACCTTTGAGTTCGCCACCCCTGAACAGAACTGTATTCGCTTCTATCTTGATTGATTCCGTCTCGTCAGTGTAAGTTCAGCTTGGCATCAGAACATCTGGCATTGTTAAACCATGGAAATACTTACGCTAGGTTGTTTAAAGTTTGTCTATTCCCTATTTTTGTCCCTTTATGACTCAGTGTAACGGCATTGTTTGCCCAGCGGCCCCCAATCATTTTTCAATTTTATACCTTCATGACCCTCACTTTGTTTCTAGATATTGTGTTGACAGGTGCGTCAAGTACTTTCAGCTGAAAATTATTAACGAGATTTTCTCATTCGGTCCGAAACCTGCTTCTCAATTCAAGCCATCAAGTTGGGTCCTGCTTGCACTGTAGACCGTGGACAGAGCCATCCGTGATCGGGGGCTACCTCCCAGCTATTTTCAGCAACGATCCACAAATCCGGGTCCAATTGACCCAATTGTGCTGCGATCAATGTACTTGCGTCACACGAAACGAGATGTAAATGTCCAACACTACCTTGTGTGGATTTCTAACAGTCTCTTCTTCGAGCCTTTTCCATCCGTGGCATATTGAAGTACACAAGAGATATCACATGCGCATGCAATCTGACTCAACGTCCTCACGAGAGCACCTATTATACGAGACTTATCATCGATATAAAGTCGCTCGAATCATCTGTCCCAGGTTGTGCACCCCTTGACATTATGTCTGCCTTGGTACCCCAATTTCTCACTCTTCTCGTCCTTGCTTGGGCTTTCAAACGATTTGTATCAAAGAGAGATATTGATAATGTTCCGGGACCCAAACCTGAGTCGTTTGTCAAAGGTGTGTATTATTATTATATATGTCATATAATCGTACTTCGACTGATTCCATCTGTTCTTGCCTCAGGAAACTTGGTTCAGGTGTTCAGTAGCTCCAATGTTGGTTGGGAATTCGCTTCAATGATTTCTAAACAATGTATGAAATATCTCAAATATATGTTTACCATATCTGAATTCTTACTTACAGATGGGAGAGTCGCTAGAATCTGGGGTCCGTTTGGTGCAAGTGACAGTGATTACTTGTGAAAAAATGTCCCTCATGTCATAACAGGCAAAATACCTGGAGACTTATGACCCGAAGGCCATGCACCACATACTCGTAAAGGTATGACAAATCGTGTCTCTGTATGTTACAATTGTTCATTCCTTGAGAAGGATCAAGTCATCTACGAAGAAACTAGCTCATTTTTCGCGTATGTGTGATGCCCCCCAACTGTGCTATCAAATTCTTACATATCTGTAGACGAAACATGGTTTTGTTTGGCCAGGGCCTTTTAACCACTCAGGGTGCGTCTCGGGTCTCTTTAATGTGAAGATGTTGTCCACAACGAAATGTGCCAGGTGAACAACACAGAAAGCAACGCAAAATGCTAAATCCAGTTTTTTCGATTGCGCATTTGCGTAACATGAGTACGACGAGTCAATCATCATTGTGATCAACTTGAAACTGATGTATTTTCATCCAGTCCCCATATTTGATGGTGTCGCAAAAAAAGTCAGGACAACAGAATCGTGCCGAGAAAATTCTGATACCTTTGACTAGCTTGAAAATGCTATCAAGAGTAAGTTGGCTCGAGGTCCTCAAGAGGTGATAAATTACCTTCCAATCTATGTTTTGGATTCTAACAACCCTTCAGGTTGATGTCGTGCACTGGATGAGTCGCGCCGCACTTGAAATGATTGGACAAAGTGGTCTTAGCTATTCTTTTGACCCACTTGTTGAGGGCACCCCGCAGCACCCATTTTGTGAGGCAGCTAAAGCATTCAGGTTAGTACTTCTTTATATCCTAAATAGCAATTGCTGCTTACTAGACACAATCGACCAGCCCAACCTTGGCGAATTTGGCCTTTGAAATTCAGTATCTCCTCCCTATTGTTGTCAAGATTGGTTCCCCGAGAATTAGGAGGTGGCTTGTTGAACATTTTCCCAGTAAGAGACTGAGCCTCGTGAGGGATATGGTTGATACTTGGGATTGGACAACGAAGCAGATTTTTAAGGAAAAAAAGAAAGCTTTGATGGAGGGTGATGAAGCTCTTGTGGACCAGGTCGGAAAAGCGAAGGACCTTCTGAGTATTCTCCGTAAGCTGTCTTGGATCTGTCTTGACTATGTTCTCATAGGTACCTTTGTACAGTGAAAGCGAATATGGAGGCATCGGAAGAAGATAAGTTGCCTGACGAAGAAGTCTTAGGACATGTAAGTTATCTATCATCCATGAAGCCTTTGTCTTCTCATCAAATGTAGATGCTGTAAGTTATTTATGCCTCAGTGGCACCTAGTTATGACGAGTACTAGGACGTTTGTCTTTGCCGCCACTGATACGACATCTAATGCACTTTCACGCACTCTCCATCTCTTGGCATTGCACCCTGAGGCACAGGAGCGCCTTCGTGTAGAAGTCATCGAAGCACGCAAAGCGCACAATGGAGACATACCCTACGACATTCTAGTCTCACTCCCGTATCTGGACGCGGTCTGCCGAGAGACTCTTCGTCTGTAGGTGCTTCGAAGCTGTTTGCGCCTTCATTATTAATCCTCCAACAAGTTATGCTCCGGTGCCAAGGGTCGCCCGAATGTATGCAGCTCGATTTGACTTGCCCTTGCTCAGCTCATTGTCTGTTTGTAGCTCCCGACAAGATACTGTCCTACCTTTGTTGACACCGATTAAAGGAGTCGATGGACGCGAAATGCAATCAATCATGGTCCCGAAAGATACGCAGATCTACATTTCCATTCTGAATGCTAACCGTGACCCTCTTTTGTGGGGTCCGGATTCTCTTGAGTGGAAGCCGGAGAGATGGCTGGAGCCTCTCCCGGAAGCTTTGCATGAAGCTCACATGCCCGGGATCTATTCTCACCTGTCAGTGTAGTCTCAATGTCATCCTCCACCGAAACTGAAATCTAGATTTTATCTCAGATTGACATTCCTAGGTGGCGGGCGAGCCTGCATTGGATTTAAATTCTCGCAATTGGAAATGAGTAAGTCCACCAGTCTTTCGGGAAAGATTCATAATAGACTGATGCGTGGAACTATTGCAGAGGTCGTTTTGTCCACATTCATCTCTCCATTCCGTTTCTACCCTCCAAAGAAAGAGATTTCTTGGCAATTGGGCGAAATTACATTTCCAGTACTAAAAGATTCTCCCAAGACGGCACAGCTCCCTTTGGTCATGGAGTTGGTCAACTAGGAAGGCATGAATTAGTAATAGTGGCTATGGCATACCTACTGCCCAGTTGTTGATTCCTTTCACGCTTAAGTATAACCTGTGTGTTTGATATTCCTTGAACTAGCCAGAGTCAGCTGGATATGAAGATAGGAAGCAAGACGTGAGGGTTACAAGGCCAAATCTGGCATCGTCCAGGAGCATGCAGATAATCACAGGTTACGATCTTTGACCTCTGGCAAGTGCTAACAAGTAATTCTCAGTCTCTTTTGAACGAGTCTCCGGCAGATGCGGACTATTGCTTGACTGATGCCACTTGAGCTTGAGGACTTGTAAACTCATGGCTCGGAACAGCGTTATCTTCTTTGGATGATGTTCTGTTTTGTATCGCTCGGCTCTTCTTCCATCCGGCAACTGCAATCGCAACGGCCCGGCGGTACCTCGGGAAATGCGTGGCGTGAGTATGAGTTTGATTGACGGTTGTCCCTGAATCAAGCTTCTGGAAACAGATTCTCTTGTTTAGGCCTTTGTTTCTCTCATATCCATCACAAGGTATCTGTGGATTATTAAAAGTCTCACGTACACATCCCAACGAAGGCATGTCAATGCATAAGAGACATTGCGATATAAAGCCAGTCTTTTCAGTAATACTTACCTCAACGCTATGCTTGTCTTATTAGCCCAATGTCTTGTCCTTCTTGTTTTTGTTTGGTCATTGGTTTTATTTTTCTCAAAGAGAGACATCGATAATATTCCAGGACCTGAATCCCAGTCATTCTCCACAGGTGCGTATGTTTTGGGGACGACGGTGATGGATTCAGTTGTCCATCTGTATTACCCCAGGGAATATGGCGCAGATGTTTGACCCTTCAAGTGCTGGTTGGGAATTTAATTCGATGATCTCCAAACGATGTTTGAGTCCTTCAAAATTGGGGTCTGTCTTTTTCCTGCTAACTCCACGCAGATGGCAGAGTTGCTAGACTTTGGGGTCTATTTGGTGTCAGTCTCATTTTTCCGCGTGGCGTGAAGTGGAGCTGAACACATAATAGTCAAAATATTTGACAATTCATGACCCCAAGGCCCTGCATTACATACTTGTAAAGGTGAGATGTAAGGTCTCTTGTAGAAATCATTGACTGACTGATCGTTGATTGAATAGGATCAAGTCATATATGAAGAAACTAGTTCCTTTTTTGCGTATGCAGAGGTGCTCGCCCAGAGTAACTTCGTCTCATGAGATTGCCATAGACTTGCCAAGGTATTATTTGGAGATGGTCTTTTCTCTACCCAAGGTGTGCCTCTATCTATACAGAGACGCTGACTGTAACCGGATGTGATCAGGCGAACAACACAAGAAACAACGGAAGATGCTGAACCCCGTGTTTTCGATAAAGCATATGCGTAGCATGAGTAAGAGCCCATGGTTCCTGTATTTGCAATGTATCTCATCTATGACTGGCAGTACCCATGTTTAATGATGTGGCAAAAAAGGTGAGGAAGAACATTTTCGTCGTGTTAGTCATGGTACCACAGGAAGGTCTTATACTTTTGGCTAGCTTGAGAAAGTCATTAAAAATCAGTTGGCTCGGGGTGCCCAAGAGGTGACTCGACACGCAAAGACCATATTTTCATTGTTGAAAGACTGCCCAGATTGATGTCTTGCACTGGATGAGTCGTGCTGCACTCGAAATGATTGGACAAAGTGGTCTTGGGTATTCCTTTGATCCATTGGTGGAAGGTACCATGCAGCATCCATTCTGTGAAGCCGTAAAAGCAACCATGTTAGTATCTGAGGTTTTTCCGACTGCATCCTGCCAGAAATGATCTTCCCACCAGCCCTGCCACGACAAACATGGCCTTGGAAATTCAGTTTCTACTCCCGATCCTCGTCAAAATTGGCTCGCCGAGGTTTAGGAGGTGGGTTGTAGATCATTTTCCTAGTAAGAGGTTGCGTACGATCCGGGATATTACTGATACTTGGGATCGAACGATGACGGAGATATTCGAGAGGAAGAAGAACGCGTTGATGAAAGGTGATGAGGCCCTTGCGAAGCAAGTTGGTCGAGCAAAGGATATTATGAGTATTCTCAGTGGGTTTACGTCGACATTGCCAATGACATTTTCACATGGTATTTTGCTCCAGTGAAGGCGAATATGGAGGCATCAGAGGAAGACAAGTTACCTGACAAGGAAGTCTTGGGACAGGTAAATTAGTCGACATCCTTTCCTTGTTAGGTGACCCATATCCTAAATTGCAGATGTCGTCAGCCGATTATTCTTTGTGGAATTTCATCAACGTGATATTTGGATAGGTCATTTGCCTTTGCTGCAACTGATACGACGTCCAACGCTCTCTCACGTACTCTCCACCTCTTGGCATTACACCCTGAAGTTCAAGACCGCCTTCGCACAGAGATCATCGGAGCACACCACTCCCACAACGGGGAGATTACTTATGATGATCTAGTTTCCCTCCCTTTTATGGATGCAATATGCCGAGAAACCCTTCGCCTGTAGGTGCTCTACTTCGATATCGCTCACTTCTGCTTTTCATTTCATCTCTCATCAGCCACGCCCCTGTCCTAAATGTCATCAGAGTGTACGTGCTTAGCACATTCACTATCTTGCTCGACTCATTCTTCGAAGTGCCCGACAAGATATCGCTCTTCCCCTGTTGACCCCAATCAAAGGCATCAATGGACGCGAGATGGACGTGATCCTGGTCCCTAAGGACACTAGGATTTTCATCGATATCTTGAACGCTAACCGGGATCCTCTGTTGTGGGGCCCAGACTCCCTCGAATGGAAACCAGAACGATGGCTCGCACCCCTTCCCGCAGCTTTACAAGAAGCTCACATGCCCGGAATCTATTCACATCTGTTAGTACAATTTGATGTGTCAAGCGAATGACAATGGGTAAAAGGTGCTTTTCTTAGTCTGACGTTCCTGGGTGGCGGCCGAGCCTGTATCGGATTCAAGTTTTCGCAATTGGAAATGAGTAAGCATTGTTACTGGGGATAAAAAAGGTTGCGCCCGACCAAATCTGATTCTCGGAATAGAAGTTGTTTTGTCTACCCTGGTCTCTCAATTCCGTTTCTACCCTTCCGAGAAAGAGATTGTCTGGCAGATGAGTGGCTTGGCGATCCCAACAGTCAAGGATTTTCCCAAGATTCCTCAGCTGCCGCTCAGACTAGAGGTAGTCAAAACCCAGACGTGAGAAGGACATTTTGCTTCATAGGACATCGTTCTTCGTTTCTTGTAAAACCGATTTGCGTTCTCTCTGTACTTTGCTGTTGATAGGTACTTGACAAAATTTCTAGTGCGCGCCTGACGGTATATCGATCGTATACCAATGTAGTTTGTCTACAAGGCAGATTTAAGCTGATTTTTGAGTTTTATACTTACCAAGAGCAAGGTTTGAACTCTGGATACCTGGATCTTACAAAGCTTTCACTGTAGTCTGCAAAGCAGTACGTTGAAGACTGAACGTGAACAACGAAATGGATTGAACTAAAGAATGTAGCCACCCAATAGTGCGTTGTTTATATGTAGTGATCACGTGAGTCTCAAGTAAGCGGCACGGAAAAACATGTGTTACTATGTTAATGTTGAGGTATCTGCCTCCGCTATATAATAGCTATGGACATATCAGTAAGGATAAGCCACAGTAGACCTAATGATACGATATACTTTATACAATGGGCTAGTGGGGTAACATCAAAACCCCAGAGGGGAAAGCTTGCCACTACTGCAAAAGAAATACACTGAGTTGCACATTGAATTAAACTGTTGCAGTGACACAATGTGATACTAAGTGTGATGAAGTACCATGATAGGAGTAGATAAAACAGAGTTTTAGTCCACAGGATAAGTAAGTAGCCATACATGTGAGTAGAAGATAAAAGCTAACTCACCGTCAGTGACTCTGTTTGATATAGTCAACTGAGCATGGTGAATTTCATATCCTAGATAGGTAAATAAAATATTCAAGGTTTATTTGTAAAAATAGCAAATACCAATTGTTGTAATTTGAGGCATAATGACACAGCCAGAAAAACTAGAGGTATTACCAAAAAGGAAATATTTGATGGTAGCGTGAGTCTTATCTTCACAACCACAATGCCATGACAATGTGGTAGGGCCATCCAGCAGCCACTTCTTTGTTTGACTCACTTACATACTTGAATGGCACCCTCAATTTGTTATCATGCTCTGAGAGTGCACAAACTTACTGTACTTGTTCTACTACCATACATACTGATCATACCTAACTTACATGTTACTATCTGTGAATTGCACTGGATCATTTTGCTGCTAACAATTGGGTTCCAATAAAATGAGACTATGATATGAGTTTTAATAACTAGGTCTGCTATAAAAAATGAGGAGGGTATATCCAGGCCTCAGAGTCATTTGGAAGATAGGAAGACAACTGGGCAGAAGTACATACATACATACATATATATCAATGAGAGGGAACAATGTGTGATTGATCAAATGTGCCAAAGAACATGTGAGCCTCAGAGTACCATCTGTCCATAAAGTACTGAGACTATTAATTGCAGGGATATACAGTAAGTATTCCACAGGTAGTAATTAGTACTTTTGTAGAAATAGATAAATATATGTAGATGCTTACCCTCAGTCACTCCAAATATGGTAGACAACTTAGAGTTATGTATATCTAATCCAGTTATCTCAAAGAAAATAATGAAGGCTTATTGGTAAAGTTTAGCAAATACCAATCACACACCACATTAGCCACATCAAGGTCAGTTGTAATATATAATCAGTCCTCTCCCTTCCTCATCTTCACTATCATGGTCTTCATTATCATATCATAATTGTTCTGCTTGCTTTTATGTATTCTGATGACTTCTGAATCACAAGCACTCCATCCCTCACTGGTTGATCTGAGTCTGAACATGCCTTAACACTCACACTTAATGACAAGTACTCATGGGTGGCATTTACATCTGCATCTGCATTTATCCCCACCTCCACTCAATATGAGTCCTCAGTCCTCAGTCATCACGAGGAAAGAAAAGAAAAGAACTAGATGCAGATGCATAGATCTCATGCACCAACCATGCTGCTCATTCTAAAAGAGGAACAGCAAGAGGGAGAGGAGACAAGCCACCCATCATGATGTGACATGACATAATATAGCACTGATCCTTGGCTAGTACTTTCAGGAAGCATATGCTGGCTGGAGACCAGCACATGCATGTATATGTATGTGCCCAGATACTACACCCACATTTATTTCTCAACTGACATTCACCATATCAAGACATCATGTCAAGTATGTATATTGCACACACTCAATAGTTGATGTCAGGAATAAATACAAAAGAAAAGAAGATGAATGTGAATAGGTCAAAAAAAAACTTGTACTAAACTTTATTTTATTATAATCCAATGATAGCATAATTGTGTCTTTATTAAAGAATAAGGACAACCAACAACTGAGATATCACATTGGCATGGTAATAAAAATCAGTCAGTGGCTTGATAGATTCTTCTAGTTCTGCTGAGTATATAATTTGGTAATTTGATGTATTCTTTACATATATGAGTACATAAAGCAGAGCCTTCCAGTGTGCAAGGCCAGGGTTTAATTGGAACTCAAATGAGAGGTCAGGCCACATTACAGCTTATGCCCACATGAGGGCCCCAAGTAACTGGTGATATAGTTTATTCAGCATGTATACTCTTTCATTCTCACCTTTTAGCACCATATCATTTATGAGGATGATGCAAGATAGGAGAGGTGTATATTGTGGGTTACATTTTAACATGCCAAATTTTTTGAGTACCCTGGTAAAATATGCCTTTTGAAACAACATAATAGCACTGGTGTCAGAGTTTCTATGTACTGAATCTCAAAATTAATGTGGGATTGCTTAGGTCCTTTACTTCATATATACTTGCCAGTTCTCTTTTTGCTGCTTCTGCACCTTGCCTTGTTGATGAAATTCCAAATGTGTCATCATTAAATGTATTTGTTATTGTCCTTTCTTTGTTGATGAGTCTTGAGCATATGCATGAATCAGTCCTCAATTTCTAATATCCAAGATTAACATATGCTTTATCCAGGGTCCAGTATCAGTTGAATCCCTCCTGAATCAGGCTGTAAATGGTTTTTTGGAGTAACACTAGTTTGCCCTCTTCTCCCAGAAAACCAAGAGGTAAGCACATGTATACATCATGCTCCAGAACACTATTAAGATGTATGAACACAAAATCAACTTGCCATATATCTAGTTTTTCCTGCACTGCAATGGCCACCATCATTTTCAGAGATTCCAACCAAACCATGACAGTATAAGTTTCATCAAAATCTTCCTTTGCAATTTGAGAGTACCCCTTTGCCACTAGTCTTGCTTTGCATTAAATCACTTTGCTATCCACATTATACTTATTCATAAATACTCATTGGCATCCCACAATGTTCTTCCCTCTTGGCACTGATGTTTTCTCCACTAGCTCAAATACTTCTTTATCATCCATCATCTTGAGCTTTTTCTCCATCACAAAAATCTGGAAGTCAGGTCTCTTCATTACATCCTAGTATGTTTTTGGCATGTATTTTGCACTCTCACTATCTGAGGTCACTATGCTTGATAAATATAGGGTCTCTCAGCCATCATTACAGCAGATATTAGGCTTTCAGTTGCCCAGTCCTCCCCACCATCTCTGGCCTCTCTCTCCCTATGGATCATCTCCTATGCAGCTAACAGTACTGGAGTAGGCCATGTGAGGCATGACAACCTTCTAATTAGTTGAGTAGCAGTCCCAGCTGGGCCTTGTATATGCATTGTCAATGGAGCTGTGCTGATGATAGGTGCTTAATCATTTAGTGTATTAGTGATATATTTAGAGTGAATAGGTCTATGATCAGGTCTGATCCTCAGGGCAACTGGTTAGTACACAGGAATTATCCCAACAGTGGTTGGTGTTGATGTAGTGTTACTTTGGTGACTGAGTAGGTGCATTGTTAAAGCCATCATTAAGTATGGTGAGTGACCAGTGTCCTGACCCTTCCTCAAAAATAACATCTTGAGAAGTAACTATGGATCTCAATCTTGAGTCATAGAGTTAATACCCACTGTTTCCATACTCAACTATTTGTATTTTCACTAACCAAAGGTTTAACTTGGATCATATGAGTTTATTTGGGACCTTTGCCTAAGCTAGGCACCCCCACAGTCTGAGGTGATCAACACTTTGCTTCTGGCCCATCCATAACTCCTTTGAGATAGCTCTAGGATGCTGAGATGAGGGAAGTAGATTCTGTGTATAGATCTGCATTGCTGCAGCCTCTGCCCACAGGTCTTTCAATAATCCACTCTTGGCTAGAGCATATCAAACCCCTTCCAAGATTATTTGATTTGCCCTCTCAGCCACCTTATTTTGAATGTGGGTATATAAAGTTGTGACCTTGAGTATAATGCCATGCTCATTCAGGTAAGCTGTCCATGCTTCATTGATTCATTCTTTCACAGCATCAACCCTGATTTCACAGAGTTTGCTTCTTGTTTGTCTCTCAGATTTTGCATGGTATGATGTGAAGGCTGTCAATATCATAATAGCATCTTTTTTTGCTAGGAAGTAGGCAGTTATATGTGAGGAGCCCCCATCCACAGTGACCATTATGCATGCTGCTCCATTTGGATCCTGAAAACAAACTTGCTCTTCATTGAAGATCACCCTGAAGCCAGCCTTGTCAAATCTATTTATTGAGATCAGATTTAAGGCTAAGTCTGATGCATAGAGTGCATTTTTAAACACTAATTCTGATGACCCATGGCTTGTTTTGCAGATGTGTCTTACTGTACCTCAACTGACCACTTGGAATATTGTTCCGTTTGGTGCAGCATGACCTTTTATGGATTTTAGTAGCTCTTCATAGTTGGTGAATGCCTCCCTATTGACAAAGAAGTGGTTCATAGCTCCTGAATCAGCATAGGTAGGGGTTTTAGGTATTTTAGTGATGTGTGCCCCTGTCCACCTTGCTGTCACTAATCTATTTCCATTGTCCTGACCCTGCAGTATAGCTGCTAAAGCATAAGTGGCATGAAGCTGTGTCTCTGAAGTAGTTTGGGGACAGAGATGTTTTGTTGGTTATTCATGGCAGTGACATTTGCTGTAAGAGTATTTGCATTGCCCTGAGTCTTGTTTCTTTTGGATCAGCTTCAGAAGTTTGGAGAAAACTGGCCTTCTTTGCCTCCTCCTTTCCAGTAGCAGTTTTTGATTATGTGACCTGTTCATTGGCAATTTGGATTCATGCATACCAACTTTGGTTTTGATGAGGTGGTTTGTGCCTGGAGCACAGTCACTGAGATTCCTGCCTTTTGCTTTTGAAGTACTAGCTGATCCCAGTGTATCATGAGTGCTGCAACTACATCTTTTGTCATTTTCATTGTGTATACTCCCACTACTGCTGCATTCCAAGATTCCAGCAGTGAAGCAATTAGAATGTTCCTGAAAGTGGCATCATTGATATTTGCACCCTTTTCAGTAGCCAGCTTCCATTTTTCCCTCAGGTCCTCAACATGTTTTTTTTTTTACAAAATCTATGCCATCAGTAAATTCTGTGGCATGTAACTGCTCTTCCACATTCATTGCCACTATTTCAGAAAACACTTCATAATTTTCTTTAAGGGTGTATCATGCTTCAGCCACTGTGCCATCCATTTTTATTCCAAGTCCAATAATGTTTTTTTTTTTTTGTGTTATAGATGATTAATCCCAACACCCACACACCCCTCTCCTCCCATTCCTCAATTAAAGGGGTTTTTGAGGTTCATTCAGTGGCTTTGATCTCACCCATCTTCATCTCATCTACTGTTTTGGGTTTTTGTATCATTCCTTCCAGATATCCCTGAGCACCTCCACATTCTGGCTACAATCAGAACACAATTTTTGAAGCAATGTCATGTAATTTGTTTTTTCATCAAAGTGTACTTCTTCTGGGAAGTTTGGTGGATATTGGAGGAGTTGGTAAACATCATTTTTGGGATGTAGGTGTAGGTGTGGGTAATGTAGTGATGTCTATATGTGAGTCGTTGTTTGGAGCTGTGGGCTCAATGTAACAAAGTGGGATGGAAGTGCAAAAGCGGGGCCTATAACCTGTAGAATAAAACAGTGTTTTAGTCCTCAGTCACTCCAAGTAATGTGGTTGACTGAGGGTAATTTGTTATGTATCCTAGATAGGTAAAGAAAAATAATTAAGCTTTAATAGTAAAGAACAGCAAATACCAATCACTGTGGCTCAATGCACGCCAACCATAGGTGGATATTCCCAGAAAGGTGTAATTACTCGGTGGCAACCCAGTCATACTTCAACACATATTCCAACTACTTTCAGTAATAAGACGCGAGGAAACGACTTTTTTCTTTTAAGAAATATCAGCAATCACAGAAGATCCTGATAAGTACATACTTCTAACCCATAGCTCAACTATGATTCCAACAAAAAGAACGACAGCATAACCATTTACTCACTACAAAAGGGTGATGTACACGACCTCTTATATCCTACAAATCGATACCATCATATTCAACTCGAACAACTACACTGAAACCCCAACATCTTCCTATCCCCCATCCCACAAAACCTCCTCTCCTCCCTCTCCTCGGCCCCCATCTCCTCCTCGGCCCTCTCATCCCCCTCTGCACCCCACGGCTCAAACGGATTCGTCGCCATCTATACATCACACTCAAAACCCCCATTAAAGTACAAAAAAAAGCAACGCACCTGCATAACCTTCGCAAGCACACACCGGCCCGCCTCGCCATCCTGCTCAACCCGCTTGATCACCTCCTCAAGCACCCACTGCCTCAACACAAACCGCGGATTAACACCGCGCATCGCCCGTTCGCGTTCCTCGTCTGCATCAGCAGCCCACAACGCCCTCTCCTCATCCCGTCCAATCCGCGCCGCATACACCTCCAACCACCGCCTCCACTCCACACGTTTCCCCTCCCACCCCCTCGCTCCCTCACCCGGCTCCGAAAACTCCACGAGGCGCCTAACGAGCGCATCACACGCCCCCTCCTCGGACGCACGGAGCATCCACGGGCGGAACGAGCACAGCGTGCGAAACGTCCCATGGAAATCAAGTCGCTGCGCCTGCATCATCTCCAACAAGGGGCCAAAAAGCGTCGACTCGTCCTGCGCGTGTGCGAACCGCAGCCCGAGGCGCGAGCGCATGAGCCCGCCGTACACGCGCGCGGCCTCGCCCTGCGCGATGCCCTCCATGTCAGATTGCAGTGCGGTGCCTTGGGTGCCGTCCGTGTGCCCAGCCGGGTTGGACGGCGCGTTTGGATTCGAGTTCGGCGCCGAGAAGGGGGGCGAGGGAGGTGAGGAGGGCGCGGAGGGCGTAGATGCTTTTGGTGTGTTAGAAGGTGGGATGGGGAGGAGAGGAGACGTACATCATGTTAGGTTGGAACTGGATATGAAGATGGTTAGTGTCGAGCAAGGTGTGGAATGT
>QLON01002098.1:0-21699 GCA_003313675.1 Termitomyces heimii | reverse complement strand
TCGCGATGTATCCAAAAACTTCGATGATAATTGAAGACGATAGAGATGATATGAGACCGAGTCTCGCACGCTCCTTTTTGTGTCTAGGTTTTCTTCTCAGCCTTCGTCACGACAAGAGATATGCCAAGGTGTAGACGGTCTTGAAGGGGTGAGGATAAAACTGGGTGACATAGAAATAGAAACTAGACAATAAGATTAATGATTTGCGCATGTTTTGTTGCCCGATCTCGGTACTTGTAACATTGATGATACGCATGCGAACCAAAGCATATACATGCTCCGGTACCCCTTGCAAAAAAGGGCTTCGAAGCATATGGTCATGTATTACAACCTGAAGAAAGCGAGAGGGTCTAACAAGAGTAGCCCTTTCATTCCAAAGAACTGTTCCCTCGGGCGACGTTTTTGTTTTGGAGCTTAAAGCTACATTCACGGAGCCGCTCGAATCTTAAGGATTGTACTGGATCGATCGCGCGTTTCAGATCTTTCCTTCATGCTAGGGACTTCTATAGGTCAGATAGATTCGCAATCGACGAATAAGATTGGGGACGTTGCGCACATCTCTAATACCACAGTACATGAGGTATACAATCTTGGAGTTTAGCTTCCTTTCTGAATTAATAGTTACATCAGTAATGTTAACGTTGATTGAAATGTTACGGTGGAAAAGAGTAAATAAGGTTTAACAAGCTCGACGTACATACTTAAGCCTGACAGCTGGACTTGTCTAGAACGTTTTCTCAAATTGACTTCATACGTACTTCGAGATCAAGCCGTAATGTCACCGTTGTCAGGCCGCTCAGTTTTCTCTCAGCTTTTCCCGATGATCCTCAGATGACGCTCTGCAGATCTGCAGGCCTACGGCCATGACACAAAGCCTCGGTCGTCTATCATCTGCCCGGTCTCAGTCATGTTTGGCGACTTGGCGCTCGCACGAGCATGTCATTTATGTCTTTCAATCCCATATGGCTCGATAGAAATCACACGACTTCGAAAGATTATTGGAGTGCGGGAACTTGGCGAGTTCAATCGACTCACTTTTCAAAAGCTTCGTTCGGCACTCAATCTGCAACATCTAATCCACGAGCGACTATCATTCATGCATACCACGGACGGAACAAATTTGTAATGTTCATTTGCTAGGTTGAGTCTTTACTACTGATGTTGTTGTCTAGATTGAGTCTACATAACAGCGGCGTTGTCCAAATAGATGCATAATGATACAGATGGGAACGAGATTTTTTTTACTCAAATGACGGAGACTTCACGAGCCTCGGCCCACTCTCCGAACAGAAGACTGATACTCTCCCCGTTGTGCGTCCGGCGTATGCTTTCTGCGATGGTGGGGCTGATGTCTATGGTGACCAGCTTGCTGCAGTTATCGGCGTGTACGTTTTGTGGGATCGTGTTGGTAACCTGAAGTTGGACATCAGACGGCGCTGACTTGTGATTAGAGGAGATACACATACCACGAGCTCATTCAATGGCAAGGCCTCGATCAGTGACATGTTTGTCTCGGAGAAAAGGCCTGAGTCAAGGTGATGAGTGATGCAGAGGATGAGGTTGGGGAGATGCTACCATGAGAGATCAATGCGTGTACGGCTTTTGCGCCCTTGTCATGGAGGGTCCGAGCTGCGAGCGTCAGGGTTATACCAGTATCGACCATGTCGTCGACAAGGATCGCAACCTGCATCAAGGCAACTCGATGATATACCAGAGACGACTGTAACGATCCAACCGACCTTGTCTTTGACATCACCAACGAGCAAGTCCATCCTTTCCGACTGAGACTTGCCATCGCGTGCACGATGGATGAGCGCAAACTCCACATTGAGTTTGTCAGCCATAGCCGTTACCCTACGCAGGCATCAGAAAACGGAAGCACGTGAAAAAAAATAACATCACCTCTTGGCACCTCCGGCATCCGGACTCACGATGATGCACTCACGCCAATTCGGGATGTTGCGTTTGATATACGAAATCATGAGCGGTTCAGAAAACAGGTTATCGACTGGAATGTCAAAGAACCCCTGGATCTGACTTGCGTGCAAATCCATGGTAATGACGTGATCACACCCTGCAACAGTGAGCATATTCGCAACGAGCTTCGCAGTGATTGGTGCGCGGGACTTGTCCTTCTTGTCCATGCGTGCGTAAGGAAAGCACGGTATAACGGCCGTGATCCTGCGTGCCGACGCAGTCTTGCATGCCGAAATGAGGATAAGCAGCTCCATAAGGTTGTCGTTGACGTCGCTGCATCCTGACTGAATGATGAATACGTCCTCGTCCCGCACCGACTCGGAGATCTTCACGTTGATCTCGCCATTGGAAAAATTTTTGACGGTGACGGGAACGAGGGGCACGTTGAGCCTGAATGTGTGAAGAATCACTTGTCCATGGACTATTCAATTGGCTGCAGCTCATGAAGAGGCAGCTCACCGCTCGGCCACGGCTTGGGCGAGCTCGGGGTGGCTATTCCCTGCGAAGAGCCAATGTTTAGAAACGCCAGCGGCAAACGACAACAAGACGAACCCGTAAGAATGCGGATAGAGTTGTTGTGGTACATGGTTTCGCGTCGTTTGTATACTACTGCATGAACAAACGAAGAAAGAAATGAAAAGCTGGTGGGAGATGGTAGTTGAGAAAAAATTATCAGAATATCAAGTCCATTTGTTTGGTATAAATTGCCGCAACGACTTGAGTACAAAGTTTTCAAACTCCGCTTTGCCATGAGCGGCAAGCGTAAGACTAAGGGGACTCAGCCTTGGACTAAGTTAAAAATGTGTCATGTATTTCATCCTACAAAGTTACTAGTACCAATGATGTCTTATTGCTGAGGAAATGTTCTTTGTCCGACTGGAGGTGGGGAAGGGGTGCGATAGTATCCACAGCCACCACTTGATCGGAAGACTGATCTGAAACACATTGCCTATTGGCTCATCTTTACAAACGTTCTAGTGTTTCTGAGCACTTTACGTCTACATGCGAAGGGATCGCAGTGGTTCGTAGAGGGCATCAAGGAGGTAATCTAATCGATATATTTTCCACCACGTATTCTGAATCGGCATAACCCAAGATTTGTGGCAGGTTCGAGCTGGTCCAGAAGTTTTATAAGTAGCAGGTCTGGAGTCACCAATATGACCCACCTGTTGAGTCCTTTTACTCGTAAAATCTGCGCCGAGTTGTAGTTGGCAAGACCCCGTCCAACCTCGACCACATCATCCATAGTCAGGTCTGGGTCCTCAGATGTTGAAGCCTCGTCAAGCCCTGCAGAGCTTGGTGAACGCGACGGTGTATTCAGTATTGGCGTGGTCGGACGAGTGCTCTCTAGTCCCTTGATGTAAGCTGCTTCCCTATCGGTGGTCTCAGACGTGGTTCCGTCGGGATAGCGTCGGATCACGATCCGAACAGCTTGGCCAGAAGCAAAGGCACCAATAATTCCGGTGACGCCGGCAGCAAGTAAACGCCCTCCTGATTCACGCCTTGAAAGAACGTGGTATGCTCCAGTGTCAATGATGACACTTCCCGACGGGAAAAGGGTATGAGTAGTCCACGATTTGAGGTCGCGCATGGGGGTAGGAGAGGCATTGAAAACGGTGTGTGGAGGGCGTATCAGACGAGTGGGAGACGAGCTACGGTCGGGGTTTGCGCTATCCGGTCGGGATTGAGCTGATCCACCATTGTCCGATGGTATCTTTACTGAGCCGCGATCGTAGTATTGAATGATGTTTGATATATTTTCCGGTCTTTTGCTCGAAAGGATGACGGTAGACACCCCTGCCGCAGTTGCGATCTCGGCAGCTATAATCTTCGTTTCCATTCCACCTGTTCCAAGGCTCGATCCGAGCGTTGTCGTACTGACTGAAGCAAAGTATGGGACCTTAATGAAGAACTGAACAGAGGGTGACTTACCTTGTGACCGTATAACCGATATCGAGTCCACCACTTCAATCAATTTCGCGTCAGGATCTTTGCGAGGGTTGGAGGTATATAGACCGTCGACGTCTGTTAGGAGAAACAGATAATCGGCATGGATCATGGATGATGTTATTGCAGACAGAGTGTCATTATCACCGAATTTAATTTCCTGAAACAGGAATCAATAGCCACTCTCCACAATATAAAGAGGGATTGTCTTACGCTAACTGACACAGTGTCGTTTTCGTTAACAATGGGAACAACACCCATAGAGAGAAGTTCCTTGAACGTATTAACAGCGTTCAAATACCGGGTTCGCTGCCGTCGTATATGTTAGAGGATTTCGGCAGAATACCACACGGCCTCGACACACATCCGAAATGTCACCACGCGTTAAAAGCACTTGCGCAATTGGTTGTCCTAACTGACCAAAGAGATTATCCCATAACGCGATTAGTCGCCCCTGACCGATAGCAGCCAGAGCCTGAAGTGAATCACGAATTAGTTGCGATCATTAAGTGCACACGTCGGATGGAACGGACTTGTTTCCCAGATAGATTTTTGGGTCTCGAAGGGAGTTCCATGCGTTTGAGACCGACTGCGATAGCACCGGAGCTGACGAGGACAACTTTGTGGCCTTTGGAACGAAGGCTAACTACGGTCTCAACAACTGATGAGAGTGTTGAGAGCAGAGGTTGATGGGTAGTCTCATGAACGATCGAGGATGAACCTGGTTCGGAATCCATGAGTACGTTAAACTAGAAAAGTTTTTGTCAGAACAGACCAAGCTTGATTACAATGGTGCATGGAGGCCCGTGACGACGTGCAGACATCGCGTGAAAAGATGAGTGCAAAGATTGTGTTGGTAAAGGCGAAACTCATGACGAATGACTCGGACTCAAGTTCGGCCGACCGTGCTGTCGGAATCCGGAAATATATTCGGATATCGGAAAAAATTGATTAATCGAATGGCTGCCACGTACCCGGATTGAACGAGTGACCTTCGCATAACCGTACCATTGAAATTGTACAAGTGCGACGCGCTACCACTACGCCAACGCGGCTGTTAGTAAGAAGGAGAAAAGAGGAGTTAGGGGTGAAGGATTAGTGAACTTCATTGCTCGTTGCATGATGGTCCTGACAGACGCATACGTCACGTGATTACCTGATAAGTGAATGTTTGCATGCATGAATCAGGGATGGTGCTTCTCGCCACTGTATTCGTGCAATTGAAAATTCCTGCAGCCCACAGATGCCAATTTTCATTATGAAAATTTCATTATGAAAATTGAGGTCTTAATCTCATGACCATGAATGACGTCAGCACTTGTCTGGGAATTTATAACATGTTCCCGACAGATTCCTTCGATCTTCTTTCTAGATGCTTGAGACTTTTAGCTATCTTCTTTCAAAGGTTTCAACCAGATGGTGGCCATCACTCCAGGAGTCACCTTCATCTTCTCTCATGTCAATGCACTTGTTCTACCTTCTGTGTTCTTTGTTTCTCGCTTAAATGCTTGAACAAAGGAGATGCACTTGTCAGGTATACCCTCCCAACATGGCTCATTGTCTTAGAATTGATAGTTCTATTGCCACTAATCTCAGCAATTCATATTGTTTACAAGAATCTCCATGGCAGACTCCAAGCAGCCAAGCTAGAAGCTCATCTTGCACATAGGATTGATGGAAAATTAATAGGAAATATCAATGTTATGGCAGCCTTGCAGTGTTTCAGAGATATTCTTTATCTTGATACATATGGCAAAGACTATTATGTACACAAGGGTGCATAATGTTTTTAAAGCAATGGTTTTGTTGTGTCAGTGAAGGAGATCCAACCATTAACTTCCCTTTATTATGATTGGATTTTATCTTGACAGATTGGCCTGAGCACATCAAGACTATACTTGCAACTGACTTTCCTAATTATGAAACAGGCAAAGGCTGAATAATATGTTCTTGACAATCTAGTTGAAATGCATGACAGGAAAAAAAATTCAGCACCAAATGTTTTCTGTCCTAGGCTCTAGAGTCTTCAACACAGATGGTGAGACATTGTTAACAAGCAATCTCATATTCTACTTGGAAGTGAGCCTTCCTTGATCTTAAAATGAACTCAATTTCAAGATTTCCCAAAGATTTTACATATCCATGACTTGCCCTTCCTTCACTTGTGATTGCACCAGAGACTTTGATATTTTTGGCTGCTATGTAAAAACTGTGCTAATGCTCATTAAAGAGCACATGAGCAGCAGAAATGCTATTGATTTCCAAGTATGTCAGTTATACTGAAGTTGTCCCAACAGATTTCAAGCCTTTTGACAACAGGATCTAATGTTTTGCTTTACTTTGAACTCTGTGGCCAAATTTTTATTTGGTTACAGTAATGCTGGCATACTATACCTGCATAATGCCACCTATATTCCTCCCAATTCTCTTACCCCTCAGGCCCAATCTGCCAGTAAATTTGCTATTGATTTTCTCCAGATTTAGGAGGTTATAGCACATTGTAATCTCTATAGATGGATTTGGTCCATCACAGAAATGTTTGAGGATAGAACAATGAAGCTGATGGAGATTGTTATAGCTTTCTTAGACCCCATCATCAAAGAGGCCTCAGTCAAGAACAAAAATATCCCTAAGAATGCATTAAAGGAAGAAACCATGGAGGCTCATGTCAAGGAAGGGGAAACATTGGTTGATTACCTTGTAAGACTTTTGTATGGTATGTCTGTTTCTCAATCACATTGACAAAATACTGATACTGGTGGATATATATAAGATCTTGTGGTTTAAGGGATGAGATGTAAGTAATGGGACACTTGCAATTTTAATATTCAATGCAAATGTTTCAGCATACATAGCTTGAATATCATGATTGCAGGATGTGATACAAAGGCTTCTACCCTAACTTTTGCTATAGATTGTCTGGTCACTACCATTCATGCATGCCTTTGTGAAGTAGTTTTTGAAAGAGTAGGAACAATTAGATGTTGGGACTGCAGTAGAGTGATAGATGGATCAAGCCTAGATTAGACATGTATTAGTATAATCTAGGTACTCATTATCAGTATGTGAGATCATGTGTGCAATTATAAGTAACATACCCTCAGTAATGTGTAAACAGACTGAGAGTACTTGGAGTAGATTGTATCATATATATAGGTGAGGGGGAGACAAAGCAGGCATGGTCAAGGTTAGTGAGTAGGTGACAATAGGTTCTTTGTACTTATCACAATATCACATATCACATATTTCCAACATCAGATGCCCTGACTATGATGATATCAAGGATATGAATTATCTCAGGGCTGTCATCAATGGTATACATAGCCATTCTTGATAATACTCTGACAATATGTGAATGCTCTAAACTTTCCAGAGACATTAAGACTTTCCATCCCATGTAAGTTTACTTCATAAAATATTTTCTGTTCATGTCCTGACCCAACACACTCTTTAAAGTCCCTTGAACCCACAGTGATAAGATTTCCCATATTGACTTAATAATTCTGGCATAACCAAAGATTAGTGAGACCACTGAAGCAACCATCTGGCTGTCACACAATCCAATGCAAAAGCCTATACATCCCTGCCAGAACAGAGCATGTGTTTTTCAAGTTAAGAGTGGTCACCAGGCTCTAAGCAATTGTGTATAATAGGTTGCTCTACTCAGTCTTTATCATGCACCAGCACAAAGATCTATGGGGTATGGTAACTATACTGTTGCTATTGATTTGATGAATATTGACAAGTGACTTGAGCAGATGAGTTTGACCCTGACAGGTTCCTTGATGACAGGCTCAAAAAGTATCTCCTCAGCAATTCTTCCTTTCAATGCTGGTCCATATATTGCCTTGGCCAACAAGTTTGCTCTGTATAGTAACCTCTTACAATGGGTTGACCTGAATTTCATTCTTACTAGTTTGCATATAACAAGATATCATTCATGCTGATTCCATTTCATGCAGCAGTTTACAAATGTCTCTCTTGACGAGGCTGCATCTCCACCTCAGGCTAAGCCATTTGGGCAGAAGGTATTGATTGCAAGGTGATCAAGGTGTTCCCAGAGTTGCATCTCACTATGTACACTCGAGTGACCCACAACGGATTCATTAGTGATCACTTAGTAACTGACGATGTCATCCAGGGTGGACTTTGGGTCAGGATAACTGGGGCTGAGCTTCTTGCTTGACACTTCCTTCAGCTTGAGACTTTGGTGGGAACCTTTTAACAATTTATCAATAGCACTTGTACGCTTTCAATACTTTGAGCTTCATTGACAACTGATGTAATCCTCAAACGTTATCTGGTGTTTACGGTTTCCCAACTTTCCTTTGTTTTTCAAGCATTAAATCACGCAACCAGTTATCCTACTAAGGGCTTTAATCGGTGGAGTTTGAGACAAAAGTAGTGTATTGACGATATCAATCTTTGACAGCGCCAATAGTCGCAGGGTAACTGTCATACCTCAAACTTGATTGCTATAAAGGTCAAGTACTGTACTGGCGTCTATTACTTAGTAGCTAATACAGGTGTATTAGTGCCCACCAAGGTTGTTGTAGTAGATTGTGTGGGTCCTTGGGATTGGAGCTTCTTCATGGTAAGTTGCTGTGTATCTTAGATCTTTTCGCAAGTGGACTTGTGCACAGCAAAATGATTGTCGCCAGACCTCCCAGGTGGCGGCCTGAATAATCACTGTGAGGGTCCTCAATGATATCTTCCTGATCTCTTGATAAGATTAGTTCTACTGGAGTAGATATAAAGGCAGGTATGGCGGGAACTTTTCCATAACGTGTATCAACTGAAATCAATGGCATCGGAAGACGCCGTCAACTTTATCGAGGCTAACAAAGACCATTTTGACAAAACCGCTTCTCAGTATGATGAGTACCCTCATGCTCTCGAGCGCGCCCGCAGGTACATTCACGCATCTATGCCAATTCATTATCTTGAGTTCTGACAAGTTAAAGGACGGCAATAAAAATACGGGAAGCCTATAACTTTAAAGAAGATAGCACTACTGTCCTTGAGTACGCATGCGGAACAGGTTCGTATGTATCTCCTATTATTCGTCAAATAACTCAAGAAATTGCCTTTGTCCTCATAGGTTTAGTGTCCAGAGAACTTGCTCCGTACACCAAGCGGATTATTGGTGTCGATATCAGCCAAGGAATGGTCGATCAATACAATACGCGCGTTAGTAATCAAGGAATACCTCCAGAAGAGATGCAAGCCTTCTGTGCTGAGCTGAGAGGTGAAGCCGGTGAACTAGGGGATGAGAAATTTGACGTGGTAATCGTGAGTATGATGTATCATAACAAATAACCAGTTATTAATGATTGCGCTAGTGTGCCTCGGCTTACCACCATTTCCCTGATATTGATGCCGTCACTCGTATTCTGGTCCACTTCCTGAAACCCGGTGGTGTGCTCCTCGTGGTAGATCTTGCCAAACATACTGGAGAGTATGCACATGCTGGTCATGAACATCATCAGCTGGTTCCGGACAATTTTCATCATATTGTCCCTCATCGAGGTGGGCTTGGTGAATCAGACATACGCAAAGCATTTGAAGGCGCAGGACTTGACTCGTTCAGTTTTTCTGACAATCTAGTTGCCAAGGACGATGTCAGACTTTTCCTTGCAAAGGGTAGTAGACATTAGGCTTAGTGTACAATTTCAATTGAAAGATTATCCGGCCGCTGACAATTTGCTCGTGACTTGCTTGCTCTGTATGGTATAATTCCAACGTACGTTGGTACCGCCAACTCATGGAGGACGACGCACGGATCATTTCCATATGTAACACGCTGGTGGTCGACCAATCAAATGAGTCAAAGGCGAAGATGTCAACATAAGGGTTGTATTCAACAGATACTTTCACTCAAAGCTTTCATGCCGGCAATTACTCCTAGCTGCCTCAGTCCTACATAAATAAGGATCCGGAAATTTGTATCTAACTCTGAGAAATCTTACCGTGACACGTGTCTTCTTCAGACAATCTTCAAACTGGAGTGTAACGTGGCAAGTACTCCTGGTTGGAACGCCAAGGTAATAACTTTACGCTTCTCTTTAATTCCCCTTCCAAGCACGTTTTCAGCAAGTCGACAAACTGGGGTTGGAACATTTGTTCCGGACGCAACTGAAAAGTATGATTTTGGAAAGGTGAAGATTCCGCGTGCGAAGGGCTTTGTAAATTGACGCTTGGTCTGTTGCACTGATCACTTTCAGGCAATACTTGAACAGACGGCCGGCCTAGTCGTGGGTCAATTAAGTATGCGGCTGAAAATTAGGTTGACACCCCCACCTTTGTCATCTTTGGATGATCTTTGGTATGTTGAATCAGTCAGGATGTAAGGATGTATTTCTGGTAGTCGAACGCCACGTCTATCAAGGCGGTGATACCTTGAATAGAGGGCAAAACCGATGATTATGATCATGAGGCCTGCGAGCACTGACGCTATCACAATTCCAATTAAGCATCCCCGGCTCAAAGCAGAAGATTCGTTACTAGATACAGTTGTTGTAGGCTGTGATGCAGGAACAACAGACCGATGACTTAGTGACCTTGTTGAGTCTTCACAGGCCATAGAGTCGTTGCTCATGAACATTGACGCGACTCCTGCGGAAGACGGCATTGGATAATTAGTCTGATATGTAGACGTTGTCGTACGCGAGCCGAATGTGTCATCATAGCCAGTTGGACGGGGCGAAGTCCTAGAAATGATTTACATGAGTAATAGATTGTACCCGCTGTATTGTCGCAACCAAACGTACCTGACCATTGTAGAGACAGGTCTTCTCGGTACGGTGAGCCCCATAGACATTGCTGCCGGCCCCGTAAGAATTGTAAACTTGACTTCAGATATCGTAGAATCAGGTGTCACTTTACTTCCACTACGTGAATTACGTCATCGATGTGTGATAGTATTCCACCGAGACATGTACTTACACTTCCTGGTGTGCCACAGTACTGATCGATCTTGTATTTCCTGTGCTGAGAAATCACACGCAAACAGAAAGTTATTTCACTCACTCGCCAGATGCGGCTTTCTGTTCGCACATAGGTTGAAGACATTTAACGACAGCTTCACCTGAGGAAGGGTCCACGCTCTTGGACACAAGAAAACTGATATAGGCCATGAATCAGGAGCGGAATACAGTTTTCAAGCAGGGAGAAACCATAAAATTGAAGAGATCTGTAGAGCAGTGGCCGGAATTGCTCAATATGAAATATCTTCAGCATCTATATGTACCCCACGCTAGCGCTCTGCAATGTAATATAAACGTCAGATAATGAGAAATATGTACGGTTTCGGTATCAGGAAGGCCCACAAAGGAAGGCCGCATGTATCATACAATTACAGCATTTGGAGTGAATATTTTTCCGCATCAGAAAAGCCAACTCCAACAGAAGCGGAACAAGTAGAACAATCCCATTCTGTGGGTCCAAGGAGCCAAGTGGGGATCGATGTGAAGCCATGAGTCAACATGACAGATTGCTAATAACCTGCACGTTTGATGTGCCGTCACTAGAACAAGATGAACCAATGAAGACGTGAACAGGTTTGTTTGCTCGTGAGATGTCGTATGTGCAATGCCTAATCCCGACATGTCCCTCGTATTAGACGTACTTGAACTGAGGAGAGCTCCACCTCAAATGCTCATCGGCCTCGGAACTGTATTGTCGACATGGAACAAAGCGACCGGCACAGTATTAACAACACCGACTTTTATCCACGGGGTTGATGGTTTCTACCGGAATATCCAAGATGTCGATATTGAAATGTCGCAAGTACTCGTAGGATGATGGGACTGCCTCTCGGGATTTATGGAAAGCCCTGGGAAGGTGCGGCCAGGCCTCACTTGAGAGATAAACATCCCCCGAACTTCTTGCGTGCCACAACATCCATCTTCGCCTTAACCTCTCGAAATATCTTCCACCATGCAGCTCCAATAGGGTTACCCTGGCTCAACTCCATCTGCTCGTCCTCCTCGATGTACTCCGACCCTCCCCAATAGCGTCTTAGCAGCACCAACCACCACTTCAGAATCGCTATAGCCCGTTCAACACCAACGTCTCCATATTGAGTCCCATCTACAACATTGACGAGATACTTCTCAAAAAGCTGGACATCCTGCTCTTTGGGTACCCATCTCTGATACGCGGTAACCCACAACTCGATCGCCCTTTGGATATCCGGCGTCTCTGTCATTAAAATCTTCTCGTACTTCTGCTTTCCCTGCCGGCGCAAGATGGGCGGTTCAACGTATCGCGCACGAGGCGGAGGCGCGCGCCATAGAAGGTGTGCAGGGACCGACTTACGCTTGCGAGGTTTCAAAATCTTGCGTTTGGACGGTGGAGTAGGAAGCTTGCCGTGTTTCTTGATCAGACGTAGCATAGCAAGTTGTTCATGTTGTACATTCGGAGGTAGGTCCCGGAAGACGGTTGGTTCAATGTTCAAAGCGCGGAGTGCTTCGTCTGACATCTTGACTGTACCTGCTCGGCCTCTCTTCTTAAAAAGGGGGTTCTTCGTTGGTAAGATAAAAGGACCAGTGGTCCGGGGTCTTTGTTGTCGTACGATTCTCGAATAGTCCGTACCCTTCATCACTTTCTCCTTGGGAAACACGACCTTTCGGGGTGGCACGGGTGGTGGAGACGGGGCCGCAGGAGGGGCTGAAACTGATCGACGTTCGTACTCGGTCTTGAGCTCATTGCGGACATCATCAGGAAGCGCATTGAAAACCTCCAGATCGACCTGGGAAAAATTCGGAAGGTCAACAGTGTCTTTCGTTGGAGATTCTTGCTTGATAGACCCTTGAAGGTCATCCGAGGGAGGGTGGATAACAACATCGGGAGGGTCCACTGGCGGCAACGGCCCTGCAGGCTTCTTTGGGGTAATAGGAAAATGTCTGAAGGGTAGCATACCCTGCTGAACGATTCCACCAGACGTAGGCTTCTCAAGTTTTTGGATTTGGATCCCAATGCCTCGCAACTCTTTTGGATCGAAATTGAACGAACGAAGGATACGGTAAGCATGCTCCCCAATGACTCTTTCGTCGCTTGTGGCCCTACCACCTGGTCCAATAAGTGAAATTTGTTTGTTGTACAAATCACACGCTCCATGTCCAAGGAACTGTGTCCGGCATCAATATTTAGAGAATATCATGGGTTATGACTGACCTTGGGAGGTTCAACAGGGGCCGATGGATCACGTTTCATGATCTTCAAAGTGATAGATCTCCCAACCATCCCGATATCATCCAGTCTTTTAGCAACCTCCTTCGCCATTTGATATATGAACGCCTCAGCCTGTTGTCCATTTTCAAATCGAATACCGTACTGGTGAAAACTTTTGTCAAATGAGGCCTGCAGGACCGAATTGAATAGAACCCACATTAATCTCGCACGAAACAGACTTCCTCGGTTTATCAGATTCTAAGTTCTTTTCATCGACACCCCTCAGCGCATTATACAAAGTCTCGCCGGTCGATTTCCCTAACGCATCGCACAAAACGGCCTTGCTCTTGTGCATGAGATCCCCGAGCGTCGTAACACCAAGTTTCTCTTGTGCTTTTTGCTTTGCCGAAGACCCGAACCCATGCAAGTCGGTAATACTAAGCGGGGATAAAAATTCTTCGACTTCTTCTGGTACGAGATGATATGAACCCGCAGGCTTAGCACGGCGGGTTGCAAGACGAGCTAAAAGGATGTTATGGGAGATGCCGATGCTTACTAGGTGGATCTGGAGTTATATATTTGAGGATAGATTGGAAATTGATTTTCGTACCTTCACACCCGGTGGCTTGACGCACTTGAGCACGAATCATTTCAGCAAAGTCCTTGGCTGGATCAACTACCACGTCATCCTCTGACGTCTTGGTGCGGAGTTGAAGTACAACACTAGATACATCTATTAGTGCCTCGTCGACGGAAACAGTTTGAAGATCGTCTGCGTGTTTCATAAGAATCGTGTAGAATTTTAACGACAGTTTTTTGTATCTAGAATGCCCGTCAGAACACAGATGCGGTCATATATTGATCTTACCTCTCAAATTCGTACGGAATGGTTGTAACACCAGGACAAAGTTCGCGTGCTTGCTTCAGACTATCAAAGACGGTCGTCAGCCGGCGGCGACGAAGAATCAAAAAACTCATCGTTTCAGATACCTCATCCCATTCCGGATACCAAAACTCCTCGCTTCATAACTAGCACTCGCAATCTCACTCGTGCTCGACGCTCCTCCCTGAGCGCCCTGCGAGTGACACACGACGACCGGCTTCCCCTGCAACTGCGGCCTCGTCGTCAACCCTGCCGAAACGAAAAAGCAATCGAAATCACAATGCATGATAACACGATCATCCACGGCCTTCTCTTTTCCTTTCCGCTTGCCCTTGCCTTTATCATGCGGCTTCATCACCAGCTCAACACCCCGCATACTGACACCACCCTCCGGCTCTTCCCTCACCTCGACCAACTCAGAGTCAACCCGACCCACGAGCTCAGCAGCCCCCACGGTCTCCGCGCGCTCCTGCGCCTCCTGAACGAGATTCTTGAGCTCGGCTTTCCATGTCGACAGATGGTGCAGCCGAGAGTTCTTGTAATATCCCTCGATGAAGTCCGGAGCGACGGATGTATGCGCTTTCCGCCATCCGGGGTTGGCCATCACACGCTCGGCGAGGGGGTTGGATTCGTGTCCGGCATAGGATGGAGCTTCGTTTTTGATTAAGCTTGTTTTAATGGGCTTTGGGGCGCCCCCGATGTCTTGCTGAGGATTGGAGGCTGGCGGTTTGGGTGGAGGCGCACGGTTCTTGGTACCGCGGGGAAGAGGAACTTGTACCTGTTTGAGAGGAATATGAACTTCCCCATCCTGTCCCCCCTTGGAAGGCTGGGGTGAGCGTAAAATGCCTCTGCCACCTTTACGATGAAGGACTGGTGAAATTAGCGGTCCCTTGCGCTGAGCTTGTGGTATGGGTTTCACAGGAGTAACGGGAAATGGTACAAGATTACGCGGGGGGCTTTGGGAGCTTGTTGCTATACAAGACATGGATGGGTCGAAGAGGGAGATTTGTTTGGCCTTGGAACCTTGAGTGTTTTCTGACCTCTGGTTTTGGGAGAAGACGAAGTCTTGCCAGGATAATAGTGTCCCCCTTTTGGCACTTTCAACCAACCATTCGGGTCGGACGACTTTCATATGCTTGAATTCGCGCATTTTGGTACCAGTGAGGGAACATGTAATGATGTGTGTGCTGAGTTAAACGTGGTGAGTGGCCAAACCGAAAGATTCATACTCAAGAACTCACACAGTTGACTTTTTGTCCAGGTAGGGTTGAAATACTCCACCGTGCGTGACGATAAGTTTTCTCAGATCCTGAACAGAAGGTTGAGTATATCCATTAATCTGGCATAAGATCAGCTGTCGTTGAGTATGGAGAACAACGAAAGACATGCATAGATCGCTAGACCTTTGAAAAGATCACTTTCAGTCCCTTGCTCAATGTCCGCATTCTGGATTTGCAACTTGGCACGTTTGCGACGCATATATTCCCCGAAATCTCCGAAATGGGATTGGCCGTACACATCGTCTATGGAATCAAGCTGTCCACGTCTTGCACTGTCCTCGGAAACTTCCATGCGAGCTCGTTTGAGTGAAGGCTGAGTCGCTGGAGGGGGTTTAAGTTCCTGACTGTCATCTAGTGTGCGACGTTCTGGTTCGTCATAAATCGGGTCATCTCCTGGAAGAGTTGTGGCAGCAAGAACCTCAAGAAAGGCGGGGTCATCTTCATCGTAGTAGTCCGATGAATTGGTCTGTGAAGAGGCGGGATGATCCATAACTTGCTACATTGATAACTCTTAGCAATGTGCAGCAGTATTTAGTCAAGGCTGACGTAGTCGCTGCCTGACTCGGCTTCATCCGCACTGTCTCGTGACCGCGTCACGCGTCAGCCCGTCGGATAGCTGTCAGGAATCACTCAAATATTGAATAGCCGACAATCACAAACTAAGTATTTCGTACGTTACTGACAGCCTTTTGTACTTACTCTATAGAAATCATATGTAAGTGGATATGTAAAACAATGAGCAAAGAGGCCGTAATAAAGCAACTGCTACTTGGGTTCTTGCATAAATGAATCGCAGAATACTAATGGTGTGTAATGACTTTGTGTTATGCTTGTTACACAGAGGAACCCGTTTTGACGTCGAGCGTTATGGACACGTGAAAGCTCGATGCGTAACAGTCCATTCATGACAATAGGGGTATGTATATTCAAATGCAATCATTTCAATCTTCATCACTACTTATAGGATGAACTCTATCATGTCCAAGTCCAATGTTCGTCTGCCGTAATCCCTGCTTTGTTCGACAAGGGTGACATTAGGGATCATTTACATACACAATTACACAAAGTATAATTCTACTCGAGCTAAAGGGACAGTCCTTGCAGTTCGTCAAGTCTTTGTCCGCGGACAAGGCCGGCACAAAGTACTGCCCAGTCCATGTTAACGGCATTCGGTTACTATATAACGATAACCGAAGGGGGTGGGCTGTGTTGCCCCCACAATGGCGAAGTCGAACATCGAGGCCGGCAACACCAACCCCCAGGAGCATCAATTCCCGCCACCCAGGACCTCGAAGAAACAAGTTTTCCTCGCGTTCCTCGCTGGCGTCCTAGCATGCGGTACAACTCAGCTCTTCTACACCTCTGTGCGCTTTGGATGTGGCCAAACAAACCACTGCAACACAGCAAGAAATCAGCATGACGTTCAAGTTCTTGCGCCTCCGTATGTAGGCTCAACAGAAGTACACAGCTATCCCCCTACGCACCCGACCAATGCCAATCCGACTCTCTTTCCGAGCGATGTAGGTTATCCTGGCGCAACGCCAACCGGAGCCGAACCTGCTATCGTTGTCACTGCGCCTTCGTACCCAATGCAATCTGGAGCTGCACAGCTCGTCAAACCCGACAAGCTAGGACAAGGCAAGGAGTCTCAGTCTAAGGCCAAACATTTCGATCTTTTCAGGAAATGGGGTAATTTATCTCCGTGGTTTAGCGTTGAAAAGGGTGTATTTGGCCTCGACTCTGACCCGACTGTGCCTGAGACGTGTCGGGTGACTGGGCTCCATTTCTTGCATAGGCATGGAGCGAGGTACCCTACCGCGTGGAGTAAGTGGTTTATCGTATATAATCCGATTGCGTTTTAATATTTGGGTGTTTGTAGCTAATTATGCTGGTCCGGCGCAACTTGCAGGGAGACTGAACAAGGCAGCTGCAAATTGGACCGCGACTGGAAATCTCGACTTTCTGAATACTTGGTGCGTTGTGTTGTTCCCGTATTGTTATGAGTCTGATGAGTGAACTTCAGGACTTACAAACTCGGAGAAGAGTGTAGCAAATCCCGTCTTACTTGTACACATAACCTCAGCTGACTCTTCCGTTTTGTAGTGCTCACTACCTTTGGTCGGCAACAACTATGTTAGTCAAACACTCCCTTCAGTGTATGGTATCATAATTTCACTGATTTCAAGACGACCTGGGTATCTCCATGCGATTAAAATATGGATTTCTACTAGAGGTACATTTGACCATGTGCCGCTGTCGTACTTTCTGATAATTTGCCGCTCGAAGAACTTCACGCAAACCAACACTCTCCCTGTCTTCCGAACTGAATCCCAGTAAGCACAGTCTGAAGTCCCACAAGCACCGCTAATCCGTTTCCCCCAGAGACCGAATGCTTCACTCTGCTCTGAATTTTGCTCTTGGGTTCTTTGGATACCCTCTTGAAGGCAAATATCAGCAGAGCATCACAATAGAAGCTAAGAACGTAGGTACCGCCATACTACTTCTCATCGGACACCTCTTACACAGTCTGCAGTTCAGTAACACCCTCGCACCTTACCACGCGTATGTTCTTTTTGTACCGACATAAACTGTACGTCTCAAACTTTTTTTCGCATCAGGTGCCCAAATGCTATGACATCCGGCAAAGGATTTCGTGGTCTCTGGTACCTTGGACGATGGACAGCTATCTATCTCAAGAAAGCCCTTCAACGTCTACAACGTGAATTGAAAGGGTATGAACTCACCATCGAAGACATTTACAGTATGCAGCAGATGTGTGCTTATGAGGTGCGCTGCCGCCTTCAATCAAATGCATCTTTTCATTTCTTGATGAGAATGTAGACTGTGGCGATCGGTTACTCCAAATTCTGCGAACTTTTTACAGAGGAAGAATGGGAAGGTTTCAATTACTCGTAATTATATCTCAATTGTCTTGAAATGATTTTATAGCTCATACTTTGTCGTAGCCATGACCTTACGTTCTGGTAAGATCACAGCATCCGTCGGGAGTGTGGCTCATGAATCGCAGGTATGATTCTTCCTTCGGATCGCCTGTTGCCCGTGTGCAAGGTTATGGCTGGATCAAAGAACTTATCGCCCGCTTGACGCATACCAAGATCACCGACCACAATCCAGCAACAAATGCCACGCTCGACGATGACCCTACCACATTTCCTCTCGACCATAGCCTCTACGTCGACGCCACGCACGAGGTTGTTGTACTGAATAGTCAGCATTCCCTAATTTCTCACGTGCAATGATCCTGATCCAAATCCAGTTATCACGGCACTGAATCTGACAAACTTCGCCACCTCGGGTCCGCTCCCCTGGACCCATATACCCCGGCATCACCCATTCCAGGTGTCCAGCCTCGCGCCCTTCGCCACAAACGTTCAATTCCAACGTACGTCGTCCTCCTCGCCTCCCTCATTTTGCTAACACAACAAAACTTTAGTCCTCGAATGCACCTCCGCGCCCGGACCTCAAATCCGTATTATAATCAATGACGGCGTTGTCCCACTCACGGGCATCAAAGGATGCCCTAAGCATCCTGATGGCTTGTGCCCCGTCAAGACTTTCGTTGATGCGCAAAGGGAGATGCTTGCGGAGATGGATTGGGATTGGGGGTGTAATGGGAATTGGACCGTGCCTGAGGGTTCGGGTTGGGTTACGATGACTGGATCGCCGCCTAAACGACCAAATTGAAGTCAAGAACGGATAGGTTTACGGTTGCTCTTTTTTGTTGACGGAATTGGACCACTCAGGGTCGACATTGGTTACCTATCCATTGATGTATGTATATATATGTTTTGTGAATTTATGACGCTGGAGTCGTTTCCTGTTTTACGCCTTTTATCGAGAGAAGCGAATTCACGAGGTTAGAATTCGATTATCCCAGCTAACACTACTTGAGAGTAGAATGGTAAGATGCGACGAGTAGGAGAAAGGCCATGGATGATGCACCAAGATTAGGAATGATAATATGCAACTTAGATCTCAGACATGCTGTGTCTTGGCACCAGCTCACACAAGCTCATACAAACTTGATGAAAAATTCAAACATGCAATTCAACGCATAGGTTATAATATTATAGAAATAATACTTGATCAACATGACCATTGTAGATACAAATAGAATATCAAGTCCTCAGAGGTCTCGACAGTAAGTTGAGAACGACTGAGGGAATAGAGAAGTTTTGTCTGGCAGTGAGGCCCGGGAATAAGGTTTGATGGGGTGAAAAAAACAAACAAAAGAATTCCGACGCGCGCGGTGGCGGCGGCGGTGGCGAAATATAACTGAACGGAAGTAATCATCAGAAAAGCAAAAAACGGAAAAGAAAAAGAGTGGTATTCATGCGATGTCGTGGCTCAACAACCATGCATGTCTACTGGAAGAGATTGTTCCTACTTTGTACATATGTCAATGTGATACGTGGACGTTAAATCACAGGGATAAATTTGAATAGCTAGGAGGCGATTGTTCGTCATACAACTGGCGTTCAAGTTCCTGCAGTTGGGCTTCAAGTTCAAGGATACGTTGGCTGAGAGCTTCTATTTGATGCTCTAGAACTCCACTCTGGGAGGAAGTGTCAGGCGTGGCGTTGTGAGCACTCTCACGCAGGTACACCCTCTCCACTTCAGTCTGTAGTTGGTCACGCTGTCGTAGAACAGCCTCTCTCTCGTCAGAAATCTGGGCAAGCTTGGCTGTACAAACTACGTTCTTAGCATGGCTTTGGCAGATGTAGATAATACTGACTGTTTTTGTCCAGTGGTTGAACGTAGTTCTGATCGTAAGGGAGAGGGCTTGGAGCAGGAGGAAGAAGAAATGATCGACACCGTCGTCGAATGCAGAAGATGACGAGAATTGCTACTATCCCCAAACCAATCAAACCACCTACTATACCTCCTATGATCGCTCCGATGGGAGGTTTAGATGTTTGTGTAGACGATGCAGTTGAATTTGTCCTTGGGAAAACTTTGGTTCATTCAACAAACTAAAGAAAAAACAACGGGAGATACTTAGAAGGTAAATCATCAGTTGAACTAGCTGTGGTTAGGAAAGCACTGGTGTTGGAAGGTTGAAATTCTTGGGAAATAGAACTCTCTAACGATGGCTGGGAAGATGTAGAAGATGGAAGTGAAGATGAGGGTGAGATACTAGCTCCATTACCCGTGTTGATAGAAGCAGGAATATGTGTGGGGTCTGAGGTGGTGCTAGAACTAGGAGGCTTCAGTTTGATCGACTGGTTAAGACACAACGCGAGACTAACCTGGATGTGGCTGCCAATTTCTGTGATGTTTCGCTGCCTGTTGAGGTAAAATCGGTAGAGTCGACCACAATCGGGACTTCATCAAGTACATTATCTCTTTCATGAGGCAATCATCATTTATATGGCTCCACTGACCATTAGAGAGGAACGAACATTACTAGAGCTTGAAGATTGCATGATAGTCTTGCATCCAAGTCAGTGTATCTTCCCTTTATGTTCTTGTTGGACTCACGGGAACAATGAATTGGGATTTGTTACCCTTATTGGTGTTGGCACGTTGACGGTGAAATTAGCTCGTCTTACGGCTGTCACGGCGGAGGTAACAGCCACAAAGTCCACAGAATCTGGTGGTGAACACGAAATATCAATTTCAAATGTGGATGGATCACTAGAGGTAAAGGTCCAAGAAACCACCAGCATGCCACCCTGTTCAACATGATGATCAACTTGCAATTTGAGAGCACGAGTGACGGGAAGAACGACAAGGCAAACACTGTCATTCACGATCAGGGTCAAGTCAACACGAAAGCGATTAGACGTACATATAGCCAGGACCCAAACCAAAAAGCATGGGAATGGTGATGGGAGCAGAAGGGAGGACAACTCTGGCATGGACTATAAAACAGACAACCATAGGTGACATTCCTGAAACACATCAAGTCGACATCTTGTGAACTTGACAGTTTTACTGGATGCATTATAATACTTAATCATGGTCCAAGCAGTGTACGTGAGTACTTTCGCTGGTCACACAGGATATATATGCAAATCCAGCTCCGAACGGGCCAGGAATGTTTTTAATAATCTGTAGTAGGAATCACCCTCTTCACGGGCGATGTCAGCGAGACTCGTTACCTTTTGTTGAACTCACGGTCTCCATCACATTGCTTGTGCATCATGCCTGTTCGTTGCGTAGTTTCCAAGTGATGTGGAGCGCAGTGCTGTTTATGGAAAAGAAGCATGGACCTCTCGTGCGGTCAGTGTCTTAGGGTAAGTACTTCTTGTCTGCACAAATAACTCTCCTAAGGTCCCATCAAGAAACACTAAACATGCTGCCTTAGTGTACAATACCCTCACTTTCTAGCAGTCTTTTTTCTACTGTTTTTGTCCCAATCCATTCCCAACAACCTGATTAAACTGACATCTGAGCGCATGACATACAATGATA
>QLON01002097.1:0-32428 GCA_003313675.1 Termitomyces heimii | reverse complement strand
GCCCGGGGGTTGGTGTGGGTTCGTCCCGGGAATCCCTCGGGGTTGGTCCGGGAGAGTGCAGGATGTCAAAGGGGAGTTGCTAATTGTCGGGCATTGGCTCCTGGGTCAGGCAAAGGGTGAGTTGTTGCCAGTCAATACGGGGGTTGGTGTCCCGGAGCTACGGAAGTCCCAAGACCAAGGGCGCAGAGGAGTGTAATTTGATAATTAACATCTGGAGGTTGTGAGTCTGTCCGTTAGCGAAAGTAATGGGCATACACACAAAGTGGGTGACATCCCCCGCCGTAGAGGCATCTCCATTGAAGAGGCAGAGCTGTACTGGGATCAGAAGTTGTTGAGCGGGTTCTGGGGCAAGGGTAGACCATGTTTCGTCAATGAAATTGTCTGTGGCGCCACTGTCGACGAAGGTGTTGAGGGGGTTTCTGAAGGAGGTGAGGCGGGTTTTGAGGAGGAGGGAGTGCGAAGAGTGGGAGGGTAGGTAAGCCGTGAGGGTGTCCTGTGCGAGTGTCATGGAACGGAGATGCAAGACCGGGGCGGAGAAGACGTCAGGGTTGATTCCGCGATTTAGGGCATCTTCCGGGTCTAAATCACTGGGTTGTTTTCCAAATATTCATAGGTGGCATCCTCCCCTTCGAAGGTCCAGGTGGCGCATCCCATAACCTGTCATTGGGGGCACTTGGAGATGAAGTGGTCTTTCTCACCACAGAGTATGCAAACCCCCTCCCTCCTCTATCATTCCTGTATATCCTTCGGAACCTCAATCCAGGGTCATCCTTTTTTCGGGAGCCGGTTGGCCCGGAGGGCCTCCTTGTCCCATTTGTCAGGGAAGTCAGGGCCTTTGAGGTCTTCCGGGGGTTCCTCGGGGCTTGGCGAGTCGTCTGGGTCATTGGCGGCCACGGCGGTGTTGAGTCGGGCCTGGGGGCGGGCGCCGCTACCAGAGTTGGTGTTGGGTGGACCGCGACTCACCGGGGGTCTGCCGCTAGGGAATGCAGGGGGGTCGTTGCTTCAGGTTTGGGGGTTGGGGTTTTTGCCCGAGGACCACGGAGTTCCTCCCCTGGAGTTCCAGGAGGCTTGGGAGTTCGAGTACTCGCTGCGATCCTCCCAATATCATTGGTCGATTTGCATGACAAGGGCCTTGTATCCATTGTAGGAGGGTTGTTTTGGGGCAAGTCGGAGGACATCCTTGATACACTGTGGCAATGCGCAGCGGAGGGCGTACCGGAGGGCGCTGTAGTTTCAACCTGTCTCGTAAGCTTCCTTTTCAAAACGTACGATGAAGGTGGTGAAGCGTTCCTCGGAGTGCATCTAGAGGTTGAAGAGATTGTCTTTGGCCTCAGCCATGGTGTTGTAGATTCCGAACTTCCCGGAGAACTCGTCGACGAAGGCTTGCCAGTGAGAGAGTGCTGGGTTATTGGGGTCGAACTGGATCAGGGCGGTGTAGTGATCAAAGGCGATCCCCTGGAGGTACAAGGCGGCAAAGGCCACCTGGGAGCTGTCAACCTGGAAGGTAAGTGGCTTCACCTGAAATGTATTAAGGCACTGAGTGAGGAATGTACGCCATTTTCGGGGGTCTCGGCCTGTGAATGCATCGGGTTTTTGAATGTCCAAATGCCCTTTGCAGGCGAGGGCATCGTAAACGTCATCAGGGCCAGTGCCATTGTGGGGAGGGGGGCCGGCATTGTAATAGTAGTAATAGTGGTTACCCCCCCCTCCGTGTGGAGGAAAGGTGCCGAGGGTGGGGCCCCACCCGCTGGGAGGGCCTCCTCTGGGCGGCTCACCTGGAGGTCCACGCCCGGGAGGTCCATTGTCCCAAGGAGGTTCATTCTGACCAGGAGGAGGCCTGGGTCTCCATACAGGTGGCGGTGGAGGGGGCCGGTGTGGATTAGGGGTATTGGGTCGGGTTGAGGAGGGCCTGGTGCCAGGTTGGGTGGAGGTCGTTTGGTCCAGGAGAGTTGCATTTACACTGGAGGTCATGGGGGGTTCCGTAGGTCGAGGTGAGGTGGCCGGTCGCGGCAGAAGCTGGTTTCCGGAGGGGCCGGGGCAGACACAGGGGGCTGTGCCGGGACAGTCATGGGCGTGGGCATGGGGGGTTCTTCGTTGTTGCTACGCATGGGCTTGTCAATGTAGCATAGCATGTTGTCTATGCTGGTGGTGTCTGCCCGGGGTCTACCGGGGCTTGTTGGGGGCGGGGGTCGGGTGTTGTCCATTTGCGGGAGTGGCTCCAGGGGTCTCTGGGGCTGTCCCCAGGTCTCAAAAGTGCTAGGGATGGAGTTAGCCCTTCGGCGAGTTGACAAACCTACCGTGCAGGCGGCGGGCTGGTCAAATAGCCCTCCCGCTGGGTTGAGTGACCACAGTATGGCCGAGGCATTTTGTCATTCCTCTCGTTGTCATTGCCCTGGAGTGGGGGCAGTGAGGGCTGCCGGGGCCGGTTCCGGGGGTTCCCATCGAATGTGAATTGAGCATCCCGGATCCGCAGAGTCGTTGAGGGGTCGGGGAGAGGGAGATGCATGGACTTCGTTGAGTAATTGATGCAATTCTTTGCGGAGAATCATATTGCGTCAATACATTGCCATAGTCTGTTCCGGAAGTTCTCCTCATGTGAGGCGATCCCTGAATTTGACCAAGCAGTGGGCCCATTCCTCCGGAGTGCCTACGAAGTCGTTGTGTCCGAAATCCATGAGTAGCGCCCTTGCCCGCCTCGTGAAATCCTCTGGCGAGATCCAGAGCGAGCATAGTACTTCATTCCGTTGCCGTTCGTACTCCTCGAGGCGTCGTTGTCCTACGGGCAAGGGAGGGGTTCTAGCGGGTGGGGCGGCAGTCAGGTAATGTCGAGGGGAGTAGTTGTGATTGGGAGGTCCCCAAGGTTGGGGGGTGGGGCGCTGATAGCCATAATAGGGGGTAGGTGCAAAGGGGCCCTCGCTGGGGGGTACCAGGCAAGGTCCGTTGGGAACTGGTGGGGTCTCCGGCAGGCCCCCCAGGAAGCTCCGGTATAAAGAGACCTCCACCAGTTGTGCCATGGCTAGGTTGGGCAGGGGGGCCCAGCTGACCGAGGGCCCCAGGTTGTAGAGGGATGGGTCGGGGGCCCAGTGGCAGTGGAGGTATGGTGGTTCATATGGGAGGGGTGGGTAGGCGGGGCAGCTTGCTCATCTCTTTTATAGTGCAATCCTTGCTGTTTACAGCATCAAATCTGCATATTGGCCTCCTTGCATCCTTGTTTGTGATACAGCATGGCCACTTGTAAATATTGTTGGATTAAGCACTTAAAGTGTTTATTCTATCTTTAATGATAGGCCTTCCAAATTGCAGAGTGGTGGAGCTAAAGGCAGTATTTAAGTTACTGGCAGCAAAGCCATTAGAGGGAGTTTGGGCTAAGCAGGGCCCTATTTGTTTTCCTACCTTTAAGAAAAAGTAGGCCTATCAGGCAGTGAAATTGGAGTCTGAGGAGTTAAAGGTCAAAGTCCTAAATATTTCATTAGAAGAAGTGGATAAATTAAAGGAGTCATTTAAGGAGAGAGGGGAGTCTGAGGCAGCTCATTATGCAGAGGTTTATTAAGACAAGAGGTGGATAATAGAGTCATCTCCACCTCCTACCAAATAGGCACATCATGCACTCACTCCTGCCCTTCCATCCTTTTTTTATATTTTCTTAGCTAAATTTCCATATTTATGATGTCAAAAGAGAGCCTGCTAAGGTAGTGTATTATCAACTCCACCATCTAGTCCAGCATATGTGCAAGTAGGAGAGTTGCATTATTATGAAGGAGGTGGAGATATTGTTTTCTTAGCAAGCATTAAAGGCTAGTTATACAATAATAAGAGTTTTTAGGGCTGATCTGGTTGCCACTCAGCAAGAATTAGGGGTGATGCTAGGAGTTTCTTGAAAAATACAGGTAGAGACCAGGTTAGTGGGAGGTAAAGATGAGGGAATTGGTCTTGCTCCTAAAACAAGGCCCTAAGTCAATGTAGGAATTCAAGTATTTATTGACAATAAAGAAAGCAATATTTATAGGAATAATTTATCAGGTTCTGCTGAGTTGAAGGCTTTCTAGGAAAGCAATGCCCTTACAAGGCAGACTTGATCTGCAGATACTCAGGTATCTGGAGCTCTGGGGCTAGGGCTTCAGAGTTCAAAATATAGACAGGGGGTGGTTATAGAGAATGGAACCTGATCTGGAGCTTTGGGTGTTTTAGAGGCTGAAGATTGGAGGGGGGTCAAGTTAGAACTGGGGGTTCTAAGACAAGACCTGGTTAATAAATTATAAGTTGCAAAATGTATACTAAGCTTAGAGCACATGATTATTCAGGCATGCCAGTCAAAGTGTGCCAGTCAGTGCATACTAGTCAAGCAAGAGGGCACACAACAATTCAAGTTAATATTAAGACTAGTGAATACAATGGGGAATTATGCTATAAGTACTACAAGGCCAGGTCTTGGGGTTTCAGAGTGTCTGGGATGGGTTTTGGAAGGCATTGAGTAGCAGGCAGGGATTGTATACTTGGATTGCACATGTGGGGCATGCAATCAATTGGCATGGAGGGAGCTGTGATGCATGATAGCCAGAAGCAGGTCACATAATCTGATTGTTAATGGTGGTTGATTTCAAGGTCTGTGATGCAGGGTTCCTAGGAAGGCTGGCTGATGGCAATCTTGATGTGTGTAATAGTGGTGTCAGCAGCTGTGGAGGCAGGGTGCATTGTGAGGTTGATGAAAGAGGCTCTGGATGGGGCTCTGAGGCTGTCCCAGGAGGTTCTGGAGGGAAGAGGTTATAACATAATTAGTAAAAGGATTTCCAACATTACTTGGGTCTTTGTCTCTTGCACTAATTGGCTTCCCATCAGGCTCTTGGAGATTTGGAGATGCAGCAAAATTAGCTCACTCTACAGGTGATTGCTTTTTGCATATTTAAACTGAATGAATTTCTACCCTGTCTAGCTTATTCTTTTCTAACCTTTTTTTCTTGTAGGTTAGATGCATTTGCACTATAAGCTTCTGAATGCCATATCTTTGATGCAAGCCTTCATCAAGTATGAGTTAGTGCAGATTTAGCCCAAATTCTCCATACCTTCTAAAATTTGTGCAGAGTTGCAAGCACTGAATGTGATGGAGATAGTTTATCATTGTTAGTCCTTTAGTGTAAAGTGGCTCCTTGATTAGCTGGCAGTGATGTTGAGTGAGGAGTTGCCTAGTCCAGATAATATTATGGCAGAGATGTAAAACTTCATAGCTGAGGAGCTGAGAATACTCCTTTGGATTCTAAATCAGTCCTGAGCTTTATTAATGTAACTATGGCTTTTGGTGAAGGTGTGGTAGAGATTAATTTGAGGTTAGGCAATCTAGTGTGAAGAGACTAAGAAGGGTCTCAACAAAACAAAATTCTTCCTTTTTTGTAGTATTTATTGTCAATAAATACCTAATTCTCATTTTTAAATTTGTAAGAGTGATTTAAAAGGCTTGGTGGAAGTTGAATTCTTGGTGAATCTGAGAGATAGGAATTAGGCCTATAACTGTTCTCATGCATTTAGTAAATCTTAAGATTTTCAGGCTTCTCTAAAAAGTATTGGTGGAATTTCTGAAAAGCATTAAAAGTATTTACAAGGTGGTTTCAAGGTTTCCTGGTGTCATCTTCTAGACTATAACCTACTCATTCAACTAAATACATTATATATCCTATTCTTGATGGCAGCAGGAATCTAGTATCTTATTCACATTGTAATGGAGTTTTCTGATTACCTTTATAGGAGGAGAGAGCTTACTCTGGCATCCAGAGAAGGTATCAGGATTATGCTTGATTAAGAAGTAAATATGAAACATAGGGTGAATGCCTCTCATACTTAGAGATAAGTTAAGGTAATAGGCATAGAAAAGAATCTTTTTAGTTATTTAGAAGGGTTTGAGGTGTTTGTGGTTGAGTTTGAGTGATGGTCATCAGGTTTTGATGTTTCAGCAGTTGAGCCAAATGCAAGTGCCTATGAGCCAATCCAGAGCTGGTTTATGCTTTGAGTCAGCCTATTTGATGTATATTCTGTTAGCAGTTTTAATCTCAGTCTATAAATAGTCCTATAAGGCCCAGAAATTATAGGTGGCCTTATGAGCAGCATAGAAGAGAATATCTTGCAGAAAAACAGTGAGTTAGAGGTTGTAGCCCTTATTAGCAAAGAAAGGCAAGACTTTCATAGCCAAATAGAGTGTGTTATTGTAGGTGAATTCTGCAATAGAAAATTCAGTGCACCAATTATTCTGAAGATAGTTTATATAGATGTGGAGGTATTGTTTTAAAGTCTGGTTAACCTGTTTGGTCTGCCCATCAGTCTTTGAGTGATAAGCAGTAGAGAGAGCTAATTTGATGTTTAGAGTATAACAGAGTGATTGCTAGAACTTAGAGAAAAACAAAGCTCCATAGTCAGAGACAATATTATCAGAGAATTTATGCTTTGAGAAAATGTATTAAATGAAGAGTTGAGCAAATTCTGGGACATTATTGGTAGTGTGGCAGGAGATGAAGATTGCTTGTTTTATAAGGCAATAGATTACTATAAGAATCACATTGTAGCTATTAAAGTCTAGTAGCTCTATAATATAGTTCTTGAAAAAGGAAGACTAAAGTTATTTGCCAATTGGTAATGGTTTAAGGAGTTTGAAAGGCCAGTGTTAGAGTACCTTGGCATGGTGATAGACATTGCAGAAACATATATATCAGACAATATCCTTTTTCACCCTAAGCTAGAAGAACATTTAATTGATGAGTTGGAGAATTTTTCTAATACTAAAGTGGCCATGTAGCTTGTAATCATAATTCTGCCATAATATGTTAAAGCAGAGTTTACTATAGTCCAGAATGTTTTGAAGCAAGAGTTTCTAGTTAAGTGAGAGGGTAAAGGAGAGAGACATGAATATACTATCTGCAGATTTTTCTAGCATACTCTAAGAGTTATATTTGTGGAAGTATGGGTTGGCTGGAATACTCCAAATCTAATTCAGAAGAGATTCCTTATTGAGTAGTACCATGGCATTGATCTGTTTAGAAGAAAAAACCATATAGTAGTTAAAAGCATGTAGTAGTTAAAAGTATATAGTAGTTAAAAACATGTAGTAATTAAAAGTATATAGTAGTTAAAAGCATTTCAATCCACTTCAAAGGACTTTTTTAGATATACATTGAGGTGCCTGGTGAAGACATTGAGCTTTGCACCAAGTTATTTAAGTCAATAATTAATAGTAAAGATTAGGCCTGCCTCCAGCTAAGTTGCTTTGTGGTGGTGAAGTACTGCAAGTTATTGTGGCTGAAGTAGACTTGGATGTGATGTCAGGCTCCTTTAAGGTAAGCATGCCACTATCAGAATGCTTCTCTGATTGCAAGGAGCTCCTTATTGTAGATGTCATAATTGAGCTTAGCAGAAATTATGAACTGGGTGTAGAAGGTGACAGAGTGCAAATTCTTGCTGTCAGAGTTCATTTGCAATAGTATACCAGCAATGGCATAGTCCAAAGCATCACATTCAAGGATAATAGATAGTGCTAGATCAAAGTGTTAAAAGATAGGGGTGGAGGTGAATGCCTTTTTTAGAAGTTCAAAAATACTTTAACAATTAGAATCTCAGTTTCAGAAGTGGTTCTTTTGGGTTAAGCAGCTAAGGCATTTGGTGATGCCAGAGTAATTGTTAATAAACTGCTTGTAGAAATTAGTAAAACTTAGGAAAGATTGTATCTCTTTAATGTTCTATAGTCTTGGCTAGGAGGTTATTGCTTTGACTTTGGTTGAGTCCATTCAAACCATCAGAAAATACAATAACACCAAGGTATTCAACTTTGGTAGTGTGAAATGCACACTTTTTGGGTTTGGCATGCAAGTTATACTTCTAGAGTTATTTTAAGATATGTTGGATGTGCTTTTAGTGCTCTACAAGCAAGTCATGGAAAATTAAGATGTTATCCAGGTATACAATGATGAAGACATTGTTTATATTGTGGAAGATGTTATTCATGAATTATTAAAATGTGGCAGAGGAGTTAGTTATTCCAAAAGGCATGATGAGGTGTTTAAAGAGACTATACTGCATCTTAAACACTATTTCCATTCATGCTTTGGAGCTATCTAGACATTGTTATAACTAAACCAAAGATTGATCTTTGTATAAACTTTGGCATTGCAAAGGTGGTCAACAAGGTTGCTAATGAAGAAAAGAGAGTAGCAGTTCTTCCTAGTGATTTGATTCAATTTGCAATAATCAATGCAGAGCCAAAAGGATTCATCCTTCTTTGCAAAGAGAATGGAAATGCCTGCAAAAGAGGTCAAGAGTTATGAATTCTTTTTTGAGCATGTCATTGAGGTATTCCTTCAAGGCCCAGAGTTCTACCTCCAACATGTTGTAGATCTTCCCAAAAGGAGGCATTTCACCATCTTTCAGTTTAATTTAGTGATTGTAGTGTTGGTGCAGGGTAGTTTCTTAGTGCTGCCTTCAGAAAATACATTAGCAAATTTGTAGTATTCAGGGGGCACAACTTCTCATAAAATTTGTTTTTCCATTTTTGATTCTGTTGCTACCTGATCAAATCAAAGGTATTGATTCTTAGGGAGACTGGGGAAGATCTGGAGTTGGTAGGCATCAGCTCCCAAATAAACAAGTTATACAAAAGGCATAATACCAATGAGGTAGATATCAGGTTGACAAGTGTTACATTTAGTTGTTCAAAGTTTGTCAGAGGCAGGGATGAACTGAGGGACTTTGACTAGGGTTGCAGGTGGCCTTTGTACCTGTTTCAAAGAATGTTGAGTGGAAAAGTCAGAGGTGGAGTAAGTGAACACCTGTGGTCATGTTGATTTTTGTCATGATGGTGTCTTCACTCCTTCCTTCTTAGTCCCAGAAAAGAAGAATTGCTTGATTTTGGGCCATTATTAGTTTGGGTCAGTTGGGTTTGGATTTGTCCTTAGGGGTTAAGTAGTGGTGGGAGTTGAGGGAGATTGTGGCAGCTAGTCATGTTTCTCTAGTATTGAATGTCATACTTATAGGCTTCTAGTCAATGTCAGGGTTTATAGTCCAGAGCCAAGGTAATTTTAAAATAATAGAGGTGTTAGGATATAACTGAGTCAGGTAGAGATTGACAGAAAAACTTAGCCCATTGGCAAGCATGAGTCCATCTTTGTGGTGCTGTGTAATGAGTCTGAAGGAGATGGGTTGACTGTCAATGAATTGGACCTTAGTGGGTTTTTTCAGATCCCTACCTAGTAATGCTAGTTTATGGCTAGCAAATGTTTTGGTGGTACCACTGTCAATCAAGGCTGGGTGGGTTTTACTAGTGGAGTGGAACATAACTTTAATAACAAATGATTTAGCAGAGCTAGAGTGTAGTTATCTTATAGTTTCTGGAGCTCTTTTAGGGCTATCAAAAGTTGATTTGGAGTCAGGAATATGGAAGTCAACTGAAGGATGAGAGAGAAATTGGTTCTGGTTGAGGGTTATTTTCAAGTAGTGCCAATCAATCTTGGAATTAATGTTGTAGAGCTATGGGAGTCCTAAGATAAGGGAGAGACTTCTGTGTAGTCTCATTACTAATACTTAGAGTGTTTCACTAGTTCCATCTTTAAAAGTTAATAAAACCTAGGAGCAGTGAATAATGCTTTCTGTAAAGGAGGCTTTGCCATTGAAGAGGCAAAGCTGGATGGGATTAGGAAGGTGCACAAAGAGGAGTTCTGCATCCAAGGCTCAGGCTTCATTGACAAATTTTTGATAGTGCTACTGTCAATTAGTATCAAAACAGGTTTGGAGGTTTGAAAAAGAGAGTGTGGAGGAGGAAGAGCTGAAAAGCTTGAACAAAGAGGTGTACCATGCAGGTGTCTAAGGCAAGTGTAAGTGAGTGTCCAATGTGAAGACTTTGAGATCAATATTATGATTTAGCATATATTTGAAGTCTACTAAATTACTGACTTGTTTTCCATATATTGGAACTTAAACTCATCCTTATCAATGATCCAGGCTGCACAGCCTAAAGCACTCCATTCAGAATAGTTTTGTACAAAGTGACCTGGTTTTCTACACAACAGGCATACACCTTGTTTCCTGCAAAGTTCCTTAATTTTCTAGTATTGTGACTTAGAGGTGGCCAGTGTTGTATCCCACCTATAAAAATTTATTGTTGCCAGGGTCATCAGGGTCATTAGTATCTGGTATATCCTCATGTTTGTCCCTATTGGCCATTAGCAGTTTGCTGCATTTGGTAGCTTGAATGAGGGCTGGGAGGCAGTTTCAAGGTGGTCTCATTGGATTCTGCCAATTGTCAGAGTTTTTCCTGGGTTGACAAGGTTTTCCTGAGCATGGAGGTATGGATTTCAGAGTTGTCATTGGGTGTTGCTGTTGGCATTTGGGCTTTCTCCTAGTTATTGCATGAGGGGCTGTCCAACTTGGTCCTTCCAGTAGCATTGGTCAATTTGAGTGATGAGGCTCTTGAGGCCATCATAAGTTGTTTGCTTCAGGGCAATTTGAAGAATCTTACAGATGTGTTTGGGAAGGGCCTTGTAGAGCTGAAAATGTAAAGCATTGTAGTTTCAGCCCATCTTGTAAGCCTCCTTTTCAAACTGCACTATGAAGGTTATAAAACATTCTTTGGGGCTTATTTGAAGTGATACCAGGTTCCTTTTGGCTTCAGTAATGGTATTATAAACTCTAAACTTACCAGAAAATTTGATCATGAAGGCCTGCCAATCCAAAAATAGAGTGTTAAGGATTGTATTAGAGCAGAGTGGTGTAGTGGTTCAAGGCAATCTCTTGGAGACAGGATGAGGCAAAGGCCACTTAAGCTTTGTCAGAGACATATGTGTAGAGTTTGCCTTGGAAGGTGTTCAAGCACTACACAAGGAAGATCCACCACTTCTGGAGGTTGCAACTATTGGATGGCTCCAGTTTCTGAATGTTTAGATATCTTTCCCTTGCAAGTGCATTGCAGACTTTTCCTAGTTCCTACCCCCAATGGGTGGTCCATTAGAGTTGTAGTAGTAATAGTATTAGTTGTTCTTAGGATCTTCTGGAGGAAAAAACACACCAATAGCCAATCCCCAGTTGCTGGGGGTCCTGGGGGCTCATTGAGAGAAGGAGAGCTGTCTGGAGGAGGGGTGAACCCTGGAAAGGGGTCAGGTCTCAAAGAGTTTTCAGACATCTGAAGGAGAGGTTCAGGTTGTGGAGAAATGCATCCTGCAGATGATGTTTGCCTAACATTGTGCATAGGTTACAGTGAGAAGGGAGGTCCCATGGTTTAGAGTGAAGTGGGTGCATGAAGAGGTTCAAGGGCTCATTGATGTAATTGAGAGTATGCATGGATTTATCATTATTGTCACATGCAGAGTGGCTTTTTTTGGGTGCTGAGATAGGGGGTTTTTTTAGAACTTGTCCTCAGGTGCAGAAGGTGTTGTTGCCAAGGACTGAATTGGCCTAAGGTCATACCAACAGTCCTATCTTGTGTGTGGCTGCCTGATCAAATAACCTGCCAATGGGGTTGAGCCCTTAGAGAAAGGTAGAGGTGGCATTTAAGTTTTGCTGATGTCATTGAGCAGGCCCTGGGGAGAGGGGTCATTCATGGATCCTAGCACTTCTGAAGATTTCTGGCATTGCACATGGAAGAAGTAAGCAGAGTTTTCCAGGTCCTTGAAATTCCTTGGAGACAACAAGATGTGGATCTCATTGACCAGGTTGCATAGTTCTTCTAATAGTGCTGGCTTGCCCTTAAAAATCTGGAGAGTTCAAGAAAATAGGTTCCTTTGCACTTCTGAAGTTTGTGGAACATCAAAATTTGGTTGACTCAGATCTCTGAGGCAGCAGCAGTGATAGGCTGTCCCAGGCTCTATAGGAAGGCTTGGGCCCTTGTAAAAAACTTTGATTCAGAAATAAGAATTTTATTGCACTGTCAGTTGTAAATTTCTAGTCATTCCTGCAATTAAGGCAGGGAGTTTTCTCAGTCCTGGATGGGTTCTGTTGTCCAGAGAGCTGTGTGGGGGCTGTGATAGCATAGGCAGTTGGTAGTACCATGAGTAGGGATTGTGGGTATGCCAAGGTGGTGTGGGGTAAATACCTATAACCTCAAGGTAGTGCTGGAGTAACTGCAAAGGAACCAGTGCAGGCTGGCACTGGGGCATGCCAGGAGGCTGGAGATGTCACTGGAGGGGCTGGATATGGGTTGAGGGGCCAATGTGCACCAGTCAAGCTTTGGTCCCTGGCTAACCAAGAAGGCTATAGCATATTTCATCAAGTCCATCAACTAGTATCAGTTTCCATGAGGTGCAGTTGGCATGCCCACAGGGTTTTAGTAGGTGGGAATTGTCAGGGAAACTCCAACATTGTAGTTGTGGATAGGTCAGCCATATTGGTTGACATTAAAGGATGTAGAGGCTCATGTAGACTGTGTGTAGGTCACCATTTTCAGGGGATTCAATGAGTAGGGGGAGTCTTGATATTATGTTAGGTCCTGCTGACTTGGGAGCTCACTCTGTTGAGCAGGAACCTACTAGTTGTTTCTTGCTGAAAAGGGAGATGTACACAGAAGTCCAGAGTTAGTGCTGGAGTTAGGCACCTGAGGAATCATGAGGGATAAAGAAGATAATAGAACTACATAGGAGGAGAAGATTATGGAAAAGAGGTAATTGAAACCAGAAGACCAGAGAAGAAGAAAAGTGGGTAGAACAGGAGTAAGTAGGACAGAGAAATGGAGTTGAGACAGAGAAATGGAGTAGAGACAGAAGTAAAATGTGAGTAGGAGAGAGAAGAGGATTGAATCAAAGAAGGAAATGAGGCAGAGGAAATAGAAAGAGATAGATGGAGAGTAAAATAGGACAGGAAGGAAATAATAAAATGATAATGTGGAATTGAGAGAAAAAGGACTAGATAAATTGGAGATCAGAGCTGAGTCAAGTCAAGGAAAAGGGAGAACAGGAGTAGATGCAATTGATGAGACAAGGCAAAGACAGGAAAGAACTTGAGGAGAGAGACAAGATAGATTCAAAAGAAGATGGAATAGGATAGAGAGAGTAACAATATGGAGGAGAAGGAAAAATGAGTAAGAAACCTAGAGATATGTGGGCAAAGCAATATCAAGACTATCATACTGACTATGGGGCTACTCCCTAAGTACCTGCAGGATGTTTCAGACTTTGGGAGTGATTATGCACCAGAGGAGATTGGGTCTTGGTATGATTGAGTGGCAGGATGATTGCACAGGAGTTGGGAACTGTGGGGTGATCCTGCAGAGTGGCATTTGTCTGGTGTTGGAGTGATCTGGCCTTGTCAGAGAAGCTGAGCATGGTCAGGTTGTGTCAAGAAGCAGCAACTTTGTGAAAGCCTGGTGATTGGATCAGTGGTGGTCAGATATCAGAAAAGAAAGGGGGTGGGAGTCAGTGTGGTCATGCCTGAGAGACTGTGGTGGAGTCATAACAGTTGCCTCCACTCCACTCTGCAGGGCTGATATCCTGGAATTGCAACCAGAATTTCCATTGAAAAATGCAGCAAAATATGTCAGTCCATGAACTTATGCACAGAGTGTGGAGCTCTAAACTTGGGTCAGGCAGCCTCAGCCTACCTCCCCCTTTTGTTAGTTTCCATACCCACTAAAACCCCACTCTCCACCTCTGCAAGAGGCCCTATGGGCAGTGAGCCCAGGCCTGTCTCACTCCATGTGGCTTCTACTAGGTTCATAGTGATCTAGTGCTTGCCCAGCTTTAGGCAGGCCACTTTTCTGTCGAGGTCCTTTCTAGAGTCCATCATTTTCTTCCATCGCCACGTTATTTCCTCCTCTGAATACGGTAGATTCTCCTTCCTTATCACTCTCTCACATGCGAGAATCCATAGAAGTATGCCAACTCTATCACTAGGATTCTATATAGTCAGGACAGGCCTTCTGACTCTTTATTGTTTCCTCCAACAATTGTTACTAGAGGACTTCCTAGGATAGAGCCCACATTTTGCTTGGGCAAGTTTTTTCCAGACCAGGCTTTCCAGACATCATTTACCAGTTTCCACACAGTCCCCTGGCCTGGGGAAGAGCAAGAAGAGAGGATATAATTATAGAATCCAATTCCTCATCGTTCTGGCATATAGCCCTAGACTTGAGATTGTGGAAGACTTGTTCGGTCCCAGTAGTCCTTTCCATAGGAAAACCTTAATCTGCTCCCGGCGTGTCAGGCACGGGCGCGGCAACCAGTATCAGTGGTGCACATGGTGGTAAAGGATCAATGGCCCCCCCAGGTTGGTAGCTTTTGCAATTTTAGGAATTACCTCAGTTCTATCCGCAGAACTTTGAACTGTGTGACGGAACGTTGCGTTATCGGTATGTCGCCTTACGTTAAAGTTACCCTGCCTTCTGTTCCACAAATCCCCACATAAGGCAGACGCGTAAATGCCACCACCAATCTCTTTCTTCCCCTTGCGAGTCAACCACCATTACGTCCGTTTCTCATGGACGCAATTAAGAACATACTGTCACCCCTTGGAGTAAATGCTTGGGCCCTCCAGGACACTCTTGTACGTTTCTGCCTCCGTCGAACACTATTTTTTGACCTTGTATGACTCACTAACTCAGAAACTTGTCGTTATCGGTGGAACTGTGGAGACTGCTCGTCGTGTTTCTGTTTCAGCCTGGAATGGTTTCATAGACTGTATGCACAACAACGATGCTCAGTAGTGCTTCCTTCTCACCTGAATCCTCCCAACAGCGTTCTTCTTAACAGCGCATTTTCGTCAGGAAGATTATCCTTACGACTGGTATGCTTTGTGTTCACTTGACTTTCCTTATGACTTATGGTGGCACCTGCGCAGGTTAATGCACTGGCTCTCCAAGGTTTTATTCATAGTATTATACTTCTTCCGTTTGTCACTAATGATTTGTTGCTTATAGCAACCTGCTTGGGGTCGTAGCAGAGAGTTTGAAATTACCACCCGGTCTGTTGGACGGAGCGGCCTGACACAATCGACAACTGGTGATTTGGAGGATGAGGAGGATGAGGAGGATAGATTAGTTCACGGACGTCGAAAGCATAAGGTTGCATTCATGCCAAGCTTCGGTGAACAGCAATACTTTTCTGTTCTTCCGCATACTCAATATTATCAACGATAGACACCACCCACACAATATATTACCGTGGTCACTGGTTAAGGGTGGGCTGCTCCATTGATCCAATGGCTCGGCGTGCTGATTGGGGATGCCTTTGGTAGATCACGCGCACCAAACGTTACCCCCATTATGGTCAGGGGTCGTCTCTCAAGATTAGGTAGGCATATCATCATGCTCGGTTATGCTCGGTGATTGAAGGCTTATTATTCATCTCTCAGCGTTGTTGCTCGCAACAATGATATCCTTAAAAAGCTTGTTCTCGAAGCAAAACGTGAATATGAGAAAGATGCTGAACACCGTGTCCACATATTTATGGCCGATACGTAAGTCCTCCATTGTCCGTCTGCGTATGACGCACTTTTACATTTCTCATCCCTTAGGACCTATGGGTGCTGGCTTTGGAATGGTGATAGGCAGAAAAGGCCTATGAGTTCTATCGTGCTTCAACCCGGTGTGAAAGATATGCTCTTGACTGATTGCAAGGACTTCCTTACCTCAGAGGAATGGTATGTTTCACGGCCTGGTCCTCATTTCCATCTCACTATCCGTATTAGGTATGCAGAGCGAGGTTTGTGAAGCGCAAATCTGGAACATTAATAATCTTAATTTCCGTAACGTTAGGGATTCCTTTCCGGAGAGGTTATCTGCTCCACGGTGTACCTGGGAGGTTCTCCAAAGTTTTTATCCTCCTCTGTCGCGTCTAACAAATTTCACAGCGGAAAAACTTCCCTTATCCATTCTTTAGCTGGAGAGCTGGGTCTCGATATCTATGTCATATCCCTCTCCTCCAAGGGGCAAAAATTTTCATCATCTTTGGATGTCATTTTAACTCATTCATTCATATAGCATGAGCGATAATACATTAACCACATTGATGGGTCATGTACCGTCAAGGTACTTTTCTTTTTTTGAACCATGAGTACTGGTTTATGATCATCCTTGCACAGATGTATTCTACTTTTGGAAGATTTGGACGCTGCGTTCACGCGTTCAGTGAGCCGTGATTCCTCGTCAACCGGCATGCCTTCTGTTGCAACGGCATCTACTTCTAGCAGTACAACGGAAACTAGTGATGGTTCTACTTTGAGTTTGAGCGGCTTACTGAACAGCCTTGATGGAGTGGCAGCCGCAGAGGGCCGGTACGTCTCACGCCTTGCGAAGCTTCATTGACAAATGAATGATGCCTATAGCCTTCTATTTGCCACGACAAACCATATCGAGCGCCTTGATCCTGCCCTTTCGCGGCCAGGCCGCATGGATGTCTGGGTCAACTTCACACATGCGACAAAATGGCAAGCGGAGGGGATCTTCAAGTGCTTCTTCCCCTGTAAGTCTGCGAGTAATAACACGGCATCCGATGCCACGCCCGCAGATGCCTCACAGGAGAGCCCTCCTCTACAAAAGCGCAAAGCCCCTGCCCATGTTATTCCATTATTGAGCGAGGAAGAAATATCTGAACTTGCAAAGCGTTTTGCCGCGGTGATTCCTGAGGATGAGCTAAGTGTGAGCCTAATGGTCATCAAGCACGCCTCTCACTCTCGTTAATTTCTTTGTGTTCTTTCGATAGGTTGCTAGCCTTCAAGGGTATCTTCTCAAGAACAAGACCCGTCCACGTGAATGTGTTGACGAAGCTGGAGAGTGGATCATTCGAGAGCGTGAAACTCGTGAGAAGTTGAAGAAGGAAAAGGCCGAGGTATCTCAATTATGCTTGTTTGTTTATTGCTGTTCAGTTCTCATCACCCCACACAGCGCGAGGCAAAAGAAAAGAAAGAAGCAGAAGATAGGGCGAAGAAAGAGGTGCACTTCATTCAGACTCGATCTATCGATCTTTGATTTTATTGACTGATGATCTTTGTATAGAAGGAGGAGAAGGAAGCTAAAGAGGTAGTATGCTCCATTTGATACGGCATAATCCACTTTATTGACACCTTCAAAAAGAAAAAAGAAAAGGAGATCAAAAAGGTATGATCCAGGGTTATTGTTGTCTGCTTCATTCACGCGTTCTAGAAACTCGAGCCCAAGGAAACTCGCGCAAAGGCCAAGAGGCAGCTCGCTAAGGAGGCGGCAGCAAAGGAGGTGGCGATGATCAGCTCTTCCACAATCACCACTCCTTCAGCAGAGGACACGACGACAACGGAGTCGTCTGCTTCTTCAGAATCTGAGGGCACAGGTGTTGACGATTACATCGAAGAAAGTCTCACGTTGGACGACAATGTGGAGAAATCAGGGGAAAGTAAGGAAGAGGGGACGAAGGAGGCGGAGGATAAGTGGGTTGCTGTGAAGGGTACTCCCGCTATTGATACTTCGACCTCGACGCCCATGACGCCCGCTGCTGATGCCGACCCATAAAACCCCAACAAACTATCCAGAGGTTTCTTGACGATATGCGCTTGAAATGTGCGGTTGGTCCTTCCTCTTAGGCTTCTACAAGAGCTGGGAAAACCAACCCATTTTGCTTTCCCGCCGTCTGCTTGTTTCCCTTCTCGCTGGTTTATGTTGCGTGGTTCGGGTAATCATCGCGTTTTGCGCGCTCTTTATGTATATGACAGGATTGTATGATCATGTCTGATGTTTCGAGATGGTATCTAGTCTTCTCTCTATATATAATGCGACGACTCCTGGGAAAAAAGTGCTGCTGACTAAAATTGTTCGGTGCTGACCAAGACCTTCCTTGAAAGGAAATGCTGATCAAGCTTTTGAATTTTCGCATCCAGTGTAGGTGACAGTGTGACGGAGCAGGTGACCAGTTGACGTGACATAAAGCGTAATGTGACGGTGACGTGTTACTGATTTGTGACATATGACCTACTGTGTGACCTGCAGCGTGACATGTGACATACTATGTGATTACATTTTGTGTGTGACATATAGGGTGACTGACATTGTGTGACATGTGATGGATTGTGTGACAGCCCTTATGGAAATGCAAGCCTGAACTGAGCAAAGCAAAGTTGAGGCTAAATTTAAACACTGGATTTTTACTCAGTTAAGGTTAGATTTAAGTATTGCATTTTAAAAAACAAGGCTTTAACTGAGCAAAGTGAGGTTGAGGCTGGATTTAAGCATTGAGTTTTGAAAAACAAAGCCTTAACTGAGCAGAGTCAGGTTGAGGCTAAATCTAAGTGTTAAATTTTGAAAAACAAGGCCTTAACTGAGCAAAGCAAGGTTGAGAGTGGGTTTAAGCATTGCATTTTGGAAAACAAGGCCTTAACTAAGTGAAGCAAGGTTGAGGTTTGAGTAATAAGCAAGTAAAGAGGTAAGCAAGTTAGATATTACTAAAAAAGCTTACAGTCTGTTCAGTAAATAGGCCAGAAAAACACTGCTCTTGTTTAGCATAAAAATATTCTATCCTGCAAACTCCTATATATACTCTATTAGTGGCTGTACTATTACTAATACTATTTAATTAATTAGACCTCAGAATATAAAATATACTAAGTTAAGTCCATACATATGACTTATTAAGGCTGACTAAGCTCAAATCAAAGCTCATCAACAGATATAATGACTATGTTAATGATTATGTGCTAGAAAGTAAAAAAAAAAAACAAGAAAAAATATAAAATTTTCAAAAACTGTTAAATAAGTCATATTTATTTAAATATGCTAAGCATAACAAAACTTTAGCAATGTAAGTAAAAAAATAAGAAATGTATAAAGTCAAGTGCTAGACTATATTAATGAGGAAGTTTGAATAGATTTAGGCATGTTAAGAGGTGGTAATAATAGTTGATGTAAATGTTACTATTTGAGTACTAGCATTATTAAATTGCAGTAAAGCCAGCAATCTAGCTCAACATATTTGTAAGTTGCTACAAAATACCCATTAATAAGAGTGATTGTTGTTAGCAGCTATAATAGCAACATCTTCCTTGATGCTATTTAAATAACATATTAGGCTATTATTAAACTTAGCATATTAAGAATATAGGTGTAAAAAGCATAAAAAATATAATAAAGACTATAAGTAATCTTTATAAGCATTAATATAAAAAATATAAATGTAAATATGAGCCATAGCAATGAGCTAAAGCAAAGAATGTTAAAAAGATGCAAAAGCAAGTAATAATGAGTTTGCTGTTGATATAAGATAGAGTCTGATGTGGCTTGCTATTCTGCTTCAGAAGCATATATACTCTAACTCACACTAGCAATTCACCAGTTAGCAAGATGCCTACTGCATTAAGCAACTATCTTGCCTCATCTGTAAGTTTTTTAAATGCTAATTAACTAAATCATTATAGTTTTCCCTGCAACTGCACAGTTAAAAAAGTTAATCCTCCTGGCATCTTATTTCATGGCTACTGCTGGCTCTCACTAGTAGGTGCCTTAGCTCTATAAGCCTCCTTTCCTATCTAATCTACTTTGAAATTCTAACCTTAATTACATACTTTAAGCTGTTTCAGTCTCATTGCTAACAACTGAGCTATTTAGACTTTTTTGAAGTTATTCTCCCATTTATAGGCATTGTGCCCACTATTAATAGTAACTGTAAAAACTAAATTACTTATGAAATTTGCATAGTGTAGCTATATGCAAAGCTTAAAAAGTTGATAGAGTTTTGTTAATAAACTCTTTGACTAATATTAGCTGCTAGACAATAGCTTTTAGCTAGAAGATTCAAAAAAATATAACAAAGTTACTAATTTAATTAACTTATAAGGCAACCTCACTAAATTAGATTAATCTCAGTTTATTGTCAATATTGTTATTATAAAAAAGTTAGTTGCTTACAAAGTAGCTATATTTTATATAATATAATAAACTAATTATTCAATACTAAAGATAAATATAATTATGCTATATGAACATAACTACTTAATGCACACTACTACAGCCTTTCACTTATAGCTTATAGTTGTGGCTAACATTACATTTTTATGCTTTACTTCTTAATTATACTTATAAAAACTAATTATAAGTCTCAGTATCTTTTGCTTTACATTTGTTGACTCTGCTAATAAGCCATTGAAATTACTGCCAACTTAGTAACTTATTTAAGCAGCATTAAATAGCCAACTCTCTATTTAGCCTCAAATATACTATCTAATATGCATTGCTATCTAATGGCACTAAAATGCAACAAGCCATTTACACATGCCAAGCCTGCTCATTGCCTCAACTACTAATAATTGCATTACCATCACTACACTATTAGTTCATTATTACTGACATCACCTCATTAAATTAAGAAGTCTACTGAAAATCTATTTAGATTCTCTTTAAATTATAGTGCTCAATTATTTTTATATTATTTTACTTATAGTAGCTCTAAAGTGCTTAGCATATTATAGCAACTGCATAGTTATTGAAGAGTTTTACTAAAAACACATCCCACTTATTTCTTTTTGACAATCATTCTATGCAAATACATATTGTTAAGTATACTTCTTTATTATTAGTTCAATTAATAGACTAGAAAAACACTGCTATTATTTAGTCTAAAAATATTTTATTTATAAGCTGCTTATATATACTACATTGATGGCTATATTATTAATAATACTATTTATTAATTAAGCCCTAGTATATAATGAATTATGACTAACAATAATCAGTATTAAGTAAGGTCTATATATATAACTCATTAAGGCTAACTACTAAGAGATGAAAGGAAAAAAAATGGACCAAGTAGCTAGTCAGATTTGCTAGAAATAGGTATATTATTAGATTAAATTCAAAGTAAAGTTGAATATAGTTCAAAAACTAGTTTTCTAATAATTACAAGCATAGAGGGCCTTTTTTCAATAGTAATAGTTAGAAAAGAGTTTGAGAAAATGCCATTATTCTAACATCCAAATACCATATTTTATTAATATATAGTACCTCTAATATACTTTACTAAAGTTTTATTATAATTAGTGTATTATAGTAATTGCATAGTAATTGCAAAGTTTTACTAAATCTTTATTATTCTTGCTTTAATCAATGATTATTTCATAAATACACTTCAACTCTGATCCATCATTTATTATTAAAAACTAATAGGCAGACATATATTTTTTTGCACTGTAAATAAATATTATCCTCTTTAAATTGCTATTTACAGAGCCTATAACAGCATTAAAGATTTTCAGTTGTTTAGTATTAAACTTAGCCTTGTTTTCATCAACTCTTCTTTTTAACTCTTCAATATCATAATTGATTTCTTCTTACAAAAGTTTATTCTTTATATTTATTTGATTAGTATTTAAGTCAATTTCAAATGAAGAAGTCAACTACCTAGAACTACATTCCAAATTTATTGAGGTTCTGGCATAATAAAAAAGTTTTTAAGAGTTTTGCCAAAATTCATCAAGTTGTTATTAATAAGATTTTAGTCTCTGTATTGCTTAATACATTGCAATTTGTACCAAAGATTATTATAAATAAAATGCTTAAATTTATTCCATAGAGCTTTAAGAGTAGTAAAAATACAATGAAGTAGAATAGTGCAAAAGAGCTGTCTAAGAGCTGATCCTAGTTGAATTGGAGCAGCTTTATTAAGATATTGCTTTCATTCTGCATTATCTTCTAGAAGACTAAGAGCTTTATATGCATCTTTATAAGTTGGATAAATATAGCCATTAATCAAAAGAAGGTCTAAAAAGCATATCAAACTATTGATTTGAAGTATACTATTGCCTTGAGCCTAAGATATCTACTCTCTGGAGATTCTAAGCATAAGCAATTAGCAATCTGCTAAATATTACAGAATCTTCCTCTATTTATATTATTTCCCTTCCCTGTGATGTGTGATATTTTCTGGTTATTTTGAGTCATTTTCTAGTTATTGGGCCTTCTTTTTCCAGTTCCAAGAGACTTAGTATAAATTTTCCTAGCTAAAAAAGAATCTTTCAATATTTTTAGTGCTCCAATTCTGTAAATCATTAATATCTCCCTCAATTTGTCTTCAAATGCCTTTAAACCTTTTTTATCAGGTGCAAATTGATTAGACCTTTTTGGCAATACCAGACACAATAGGGTTTAATTGTCTTTCTGTTAAAATATAAGCATTTTACTAATGCCTGCTTGATTTTCATTTAGCTTTTCCCATCAAATTGCTGATCCCTCTATCAGTTTGCCACAAAATGCCTTCAAACAACTTTCATTGTGTGCAGATTAATTAGGCAATCAAAACAATATTCAATATGTAGGGGCTCACATATATTCCTGCTGAGATATACTTATTTTATTATCAAAGTATAATGCTTTCTTTAAGATAAGTTACCTAATCTCCAGAAACCTGAGCATAGTCACATGATCATAATCACATGACTAATTTGAGTGCACATGTCACCTGATTATAGTCACATGATTGATTTGAATATGCATTAGATCAAAATACTGATAAGCTGATTTCTCAATATTTAAATCACTAATAAGTGTAAGAGTAACCTCTAGAAACTATGGCTCAGTCACATAGCTGGCAGAGGGAGATCCAAAGTGTATTAGAATATGTACTGACAATATTATAATAACTACTCACCTGGTAGAGGGAGATCCAAAGAAAACAAGTCTGGGGATTCCCTATGTCAAGTTAGATGCTTCTGAAGCATGGGAAACAATTGTACAGTACAACAAAACCTTAAAAACTCAAAAATTAACTAACCAAACAACAGTGCAAATAAGGCAGGAAAACTCCAAACTTTAGAAGTCAGAAAGGCACACTCCGGCTTACATAAGCAGCCTGGAAGTGGTGCTGGAGAGTTCACACTTGTCTGGATGATAGCTAAAGAACTAGAGCACCTCAAAGGTTGAAAATAATGTTAATAGATAGTGTTAAGAGAATAGAAACAATACTATAAGAGAAAATAGAAGAAGTAAAGAAAGAAGTGAAAGAAGAAAGAAAGGAAGGAAATGAGGAGTCTCCTGACAATAAGGCTGATCTAATATAATATAGAGAAGGTTTTTTAAAGTGGTTCTGGCTATGTTGTTTGCCTACAGTTTTTAGCAGAAGTCTATTTTATTCAGACCTTTTAATCATTAATAGCTTTATTTTATTTTATTGTTAAGACAAATATATTAATGTTAAACTTTAAATAATGTTTAGTAAACTTAGTAAGCTTTTCAGCATTAAAATGTAAAGCTTAACAGTATTAACATATAACATTTATATAGCTAAGATAATATAGTAGAGGTTCTATCAAGTAAAATTATCTTTCTCTTAGAAAAGCATTTCTTAGTTGTTATATAATTTGTAAAATAGAAGAAAAGTTCTTTGCTAATATAAAAATAGCAGAATTATTCATATTAAATAGTTTTGCTAATAGATTTTGCTGCTTAAAATCATTTACATTGTTTATAAGTTGATTCATTTGTAAAAAAAAAGGGAAGTATTCTGCTAGTATAAAAATAGCTGAATTAAATATATTGAGTGGTTTTGCTGGTAGATTCTGCCATTTAAGATCATTCACATTGCCTATAAATTAATTTAAATACTTCAAGAAATATTGCATTATTTGTTTAAAAGTTACATTAATATATTCCAAATTATTTTAAAAGTTTAAGACATTAAAATCCTCTTTTAAATTGGTTGCATATTGCTATTTCTAGCTTTGAAAAATACTTTAAGACATAGCTTCATTCAAAGGCCTATATTTAGAATTAAGATCTATATACTATTAATTTTTGTCAGTTAAAGCAGCTTTTACAATTGGATTCACCTTATTTTTGGTCTGGATTCATCTTTTTATCTTTTTCTTTTCTGCTTTTTTTAATGTAAAATAACCAATGTCTGTCATTGCCTCTTTTACTCTTTATATCTAAGCCTTTAGTCTTTTTATAACACTGCTTATGCTTACTGTAAATGCTTTTCTTGCTCTTTGGCAATAGCAATATCTTAACTTTAACTGCTCTTATATTACTGCTAGTGCTTATTCATATTTGATTTGGTAGTTTGTAATTATATTCTTGTAAACCACATCTTCTTTTATAAAAAGAGCAAGTAGTGATGGCATTATAATAAGGCTAGTGTAAGAGTGATTTCTGGAGGCTATAGCTCAGTTATACAGTTGGCAGAGGGAAATTCAAAGTTATATTAATAAAAATAATATAAATACAAATAATAAAGTGCTAAGTTGATAGAAGAAAATCCAAAGAAAATAAGTTTAAAAATCCACTCTATTGTCAATAGAAAATATTCTAATATTAAATTACATAACTGTCACATGTAATATTACACTATGATGTTACACAGTGTAACTGATATTACAGTCATAGTCACATTATGAGTTACATAATCACTAGGTCATGGAGCCATATAAGTTGGATTACTTTTTTAGAATTTAGCAAAGGCTTTTAACCTATAAGAAAGTTTATTCCTATAATTTAACCAGTAAGGAGTTTGAAGAAGGCAGTGAAAGGTAGATGAATTAAAGTGAATAGGCCTGAAAATTAGAAGGAAATATAAGATAAAAAATCTTTAAAAAAGTAATTCTCTAATAGCTAAAACTTTATAAAGAAGCATTTCTAGCTTTTTTAAGTGTTGAAGCCAATGAAGATAGTGGCATTATTTTGGATCTACAGTTTTATAAAGGAGCATCTCATACTTCAAGTAAATAAGTTTCAAGTATAGCTATAGAAAATAAATTATTAACAATAGCCAGTTGTCTATTAGGCCTCTTTAAAGAGTTAAAAGCAATCTAATTATTACTTCTAGATATCATATCTTTAGTTTTCATGTTTTTAAATTTTTACTTCTGAGTTCAATATAAAGTGGTGGCATAATTACAATAGAAATAATTCCATTAAGTTGAGTATCAATAAGCTGATTAACTAATTTCAGCATATTATCTCTTCTATGCATAGAAAGAGGTAAAGGTAGCACTATTCTAGATATAAAGTTTGATAAAGAAGTATTTTATCCTTCAAGTAAACAAGTTTCAAGTATAGTTATAGATAATAAGTTATTAACAATAGCAGATTGTCTAATAGGCCTTTCTAAAGAGCTAAAAGCAGTTTGATTATTATTTCCAAATCTTATACTTTTAGTTTTTATATCTTCAAATTTTATATTTTCAAGTCTAAAGTAAAGTAGTAAAATAACTATAATATTAAATTTATTGCTTCTAATTGCATAATGATTATCAAAATCAGTCATTTACAACTGTTTAAGTTTACTTTAAACTTTAGCTTATTGCTTCTGATTCTTAAAAATATTGAGTGAATTCCTGTTAGAAGTAATTGAAAATTGCCTAAAATATTAACTTTTAAGCAATTTAATGCTTAAAAAACATGTAAAAATCATTTATACAATGAAATATTCAGTATATTAATAGTTCAATGTAGTCAAGGTCTCACTAATAAGCTGAATTTAATGTTTGTTAATATCAATCAACTAATAAATAAACTAATATATATATTATTATATAGTTTCTTTTAACATTATTTAATTTTATTTGATTAATAAATATTCAAGGCATAAAAAACAGATTTTACTAAATTATGTTTGGCCTTCCTAATGCTTACAGACCTCCAAACACCTGCTACATATTTCTAAACAATAGTATAAGTATTTAAAATGTCAATTATACATTTTTTTTACTATTATATAAGTAAAAATAGAGTAATTCAGACTTTTTAAATGGAAAGTAGGTGCTTAGTAATTATTTTCCTTTAAAGGAAATTTATTGGTTAGCCTTAGTCAAAATTATATTATTAGCTTAATTTTTACAAAATAACTATTGCATTATATATAGATATAAAGATAGCAAAAACAATATTTATAGCTTAATTCTTATATACTACTTTTCTTAATTGCATATTAACCTTTGCCACATTATCACTCAGAGCCACTATTGTATTAATTAAGCCTAGAATGAATTTAGACATAAAAGAAATATTTTTCAACTTCTTTATTATAAAGTTTTAAGTCTCCATCATTATATTTTTAAATTCAAGCATTTATTTATTTAAAGTCACTGCTAACTAATCTAGAAGCTATTCCATGCTAAAAGATTATTGCCAATGAATGGCCTTCACTTTGCCCAATATCTGCAGCCTAGCTTAAACTTTAGAAAGTCAAGTATATTCAAAACAAATCTGCACTACTTTCTTATAAAGCATTTTATTAAATATAAGATTAAAATTCTTTTTAAAAAAGTCTTCTTCTTAATTACATTTTGAATCTTTTTTCTTTTAATAATTATATGCACTAGCTTAAATAATAATACTAGCTGCTGCTTTATATTTATATTTTATGCAGCTATTATAACTAGTAGTAACTTTAAAAAGAGTTAAAATAGTTTATAAAAGAGCAAATAATAGTATCACTATGCCAGCCTTAATTGAAATGCCTTCTAGAAATATATAAGCAATAAGCCAACTTTTATTATATGCATAGCAACTGCTGCATTTTAATTTTAGTATTGTGAGTTGTAGTAGCACATATATTGAGGTTTTTAAGTCTTACTTTATAGTTATTGGCATTTATTATAACTTCACCACACTTTCTAAGTAAAGCCACACTATTTCCTCACTTTTTCCTTTTCTAACCTTTAATATCACTAATTCAATCACTGAAATCATTAAGCTTCTCTAAATAGGATATAATGCATCTGCAAGCCTAATACAAACTTTAGCACCTTAAAACTCTTATCAAATTACTCTTAATACTTCAAATTACTACTAGCACAATTATTTTGCAAAATCCATCTTTGACATAATTGCTCACTGCTTAATCTCACTGCTACTTAATCATCTCTAGCATATAATTGTTTTTGAAGCCCAAAACATCTTATAAGTATTTAAAAAAGATCTTAGTAATTAGTATAGTAGTCTAATATTAACCATAGTTGCTTTAATTTTATTTAGTTTCTTTCCACTCTCTATATCTTTTAATTTTACTTTGTTTATCTCCAAATTAATCAATTTTCTCTTTTTATCTCATCTTATCTCATCTTATCTTCTTCTATTTCCAAGTTTTCTTGACTTTTTTTAGTTGCTTTAAATCTCAGTTCTATCTCACTCTCTATTCTATTTGACTTAACTCTAATTTCTAACTTTATTTAGCTCATATTCTTTTTTTTCAATCTTGCCTCCTATTCTATCTTCTTCATTTTTATTCTATTTGCTAGCTCTCTTTTCTCAACTCTATTTTTCTTTTTCTTTTGATCCATCTTCAGTTTTTATTCTACTTTTTTCTTATCTCTATTTACTTCATTTTAACTCTCTTTTTTCATCTTAACTCTACATCACTCTTTTTCTCTTATTTTACCACCTTTGTTTCTTCTCTCTTCTCTCTATCTTTGCTCTTTATCTTTAATTTTCTTTTTTATTTATCTTTTCTAATTTTTTTTACTATACTTATAACTCCATGTCTATCTCTGGCACTTATTGTAAGAGTAACCTTTAAAAGCTGTAGCTCAGTCATATAGCTAGCAAAGAGAAATCCAAAGATATATTAATAAAGGTAAAATAAGTACAAATAATGAGGTGCTAACCTAGCAGAGGGAAATCTAAAAAGAACAAGTTTAAAGATTTACTTTGCCTATTAATAAAAAATATTTTAAGATCTAGCATTAGCTTTCAACCAATGAAAAAGTTTTTTTTCATGATTTAGCCAGTGAGGAGTTTGATAAAAGTGCTTAATAGCAGATGAATTAAAGTGAAAAGGCCTAAAAATTGGAAGAAAACATAGGCTAAGAGATTTTTATATGGGTGATTCCTTAATACTCTCTTTCATTGCTCAATATAAGTCTTCTTTCTTAATGAGACTTAACTAGTAGATTTCTGCTCAATAGAGTGAGCTCTTAAATTAGTAAGACTTAATAGCAAATATATCCACAGAAGTTAAGTTCACAATCTACTTTATTACTTACTTTAATGAGTTAAAAAGTTTTGGCATATTAAGAGTCTTTATTGCTGGCTTAACTAGCACCACTATTGGCACCTTCATCTTTGCATCTTTAGCTACTGTCAGTCCTTTAAGTGGCTAAATCAATAAGCTTTATATCTTATTAGAGACTTTTAATAATATTTATGTAGCTAATATTACTTCTACAAATAACTGCTTAGTAATAAGTTGAGGAAGTGTCTTTGCTCCTTCAGTAAATGACTCTATTAGTAAAAAAGGCTAATTAGTCTCTTATTTATTTTGTTGAAGCTGTTTTAGCCAGATGCAGCCTTTTACTTCACTTTTTATTTAATTTAAGTAAGTGTTAACTAGTAATATTCCTCAAGCTCTTAATGTCATCAAGAAGCTCCATAATAATAAGAATTATTAGAAAGTTTTAAAGAAAATCTGCACTATATATATTAAATGCTTAGCACCTTTGAAATTATTGCAGCACTTTAATCAGATATTAATTATTAACTAATATAAGCTCTTTAGCTTTCTCCTTGCTTTTATTATGCTTTAATATAGCTAATACTTCTTTTACTTATTATGCCACTTCTTGTATGCCACTAACTTCTTAAATAAACTGTATCTCTTGTGGCAGTCTTAGTAATGGTCTTCAAGAAGACTTAAAATAGCCTTTTTATTTTGCATATTATATAAGCCTATAGTACCTACTATATACTACATTCTGCAATAGCATTTTATAGAAATCATAGTTCTTATAACTATTATTGTCCCCTTTTATAAACTTGCTTATTTTATAAAGCTATATAGTGCAAACTAGCTGCATTGGCTAATACTACTGCTGCTGCATAAGCATTTGCTTTTAAAAATCTCTTATAACTAAAGGCTCTTGCCTTCTTACAGATATTATTATTTTCTAGGCTAGCTTCATCTAAAACTATAAGCTTTATATAGGCCTAACTTACTAAGTTGCATATTGAAGAGTCTTTAGTAAAGTTTCACTTTTTTTAGTAAAATAGCATTTATGAATAAAAATAACTTTTTATAAGTTTTCTCTTTTCAAAGCTGCTCTAGCTCAATACAGCTTGGCTAAAAGAGGCTATATTATACAATCACCACTATGCAGTGACACACTAATATAAATATAAAATAAAAAGAAATTTCCAGCTATATTAATTTAAGGTAATAATTGAGTAAGCAAAAAAAGAGACTTTTTTTAAATGTTAGCAAGTGATGCATAAGAAATATTTATATTTCTAAGTCTAAGAGGTTCTTGAGTCAGCTTCTTTACTAATAAAAAAGAAGGGCTAAACTCAAGTTGACTATAATGGACTAATAAGTAATAATAATAGTAAAATAAAAGTAGATAGAATGTAATGAGAAATAATGATGAGTGAGAATGATAATATATAATGCAATGAGATTAATAGCAAATAAGCACTGTAAATGCAGTGTAAAACAATGTAAAAATTGATAGTATATATATATACTTGGAAATGCAATGTAAGATAATGTTTCTATTATAATTAATGCTTACATTAATATAATAATTGAAATAATGAAGTAATATATAAAAACAAATTATAATTAAGATAAAAGAAGATGTGATATAAAAAAGTGTGATATATAATCTTAGCCTAAATTAACCTTAGGCAACTCTTCTCTTATTTGATCAATCTGTTGATTTGAAGTAATGATTAAGCAAGTAAAAAAAACTTTTTTGAATATTAGTAAGTGATGCATAAAATATTTGTACTTTTAAGTTTGAGAAGTTTTGAGTTGGCTCCCTCATTAATGAGGAAAAAGAGCCAAACTCAAACTAATGATATATAGTTCTAAGAATCAGAGGCTTAAAAGTGTAAAGGCAATTTTTAGAAACTATAGCTTAGTTATATAGTTAGTAAAAAAAGTATATTAAAATATATACTAATAATATTATAATAACTACTTACTTGACAGAGAGAAAGCTAAAAAAAAGCAAGTCTAAAAATTTTTTATACTAGAACTAATGCTTTTTAAGCCAAGTATAAAAAATAATTATATAGTATAATAAAATCTTAAAAACTTTGGAAATTGCCCAAGTAAACAATTATATAAACAAAACTAGGAAAACTCTGGACTTTAGAAGTTAAAAGGCAAATCCAGCTTATATAAATGGCTTATATGCAATATTGAAAAAGCTACATTTATTTAAATGATAATTAAAAAATTAGAGCACTTTAAAAGCTAAAAGTAATATTAGTAAATAATGTTAAAAGAGTAGAAGCAATAAGTAAAAAAATAAAAAAATGAATAAAGAAAGAATGAAGAAAGAAGTAAAAGAAAAAAAAGATAAAGAATTTTTTCATAATTATTTTTTTATTCAATTTCCTCTAATGCTACTATACTTGTTGTAACTATAAATCTTCTAAATTTTTCATCTTTTAGCACATAGTTTTTTAATGTTTATTTGCCTCTTTCTACTTTAGAGGCTTTTTGGATGCAATTTGCACTAATGTAAGCTAATAAGCTGTGTCTGGAATTTTAATTGGTGTAATACTCTATTTTTGTACTAATATAGTGAAAATATCTATTATGTATATTTTATTAATACAATACATTGATGAAGTTGCATTTTGAATAAATAAAAATGCTTTTTTATTTAAAAAAGTTTTTTTCTATGTATTTTTAATATTTAATATTTGTTTTAACATATTTAGAGCTTTAGTTGCTTCTACAAAGTTAGGCTTAGCTAGAGCTCTATTTAAAATATCTTTAACTATATTAAAATTGCTTGCTAATATTGATATATTTGTCTTAATAATAAGATAAAATAAAGCTATTAATTATAAAAAATTCTAAATAAAACAGACTTCTGCTAAAAACTATAAGCAGTTCTGCTAAAAACTGTAAGCAAAGGATATAGCCAAAATTGCATTGAAAGCCTTTTTTAAATTATATCAGATTAGCCTTATTAGTAGCTTAGATGTTGGAAAATTAGCTTATCAGTATTTTGATCTAATACACATCTAAATTAATCATGTGACTATAATCATGAGATATATGCATCTAAATCAATTATATAACCATAAAAATATAATTATGCTTAGGTTTTTAGAAATTAAATGACTTATTTTAAAGAAAGCATTATACATTAATAATAAAATGGATATATCTTAGCAAAAATACATATAAATGCCTATATATTAGGTATTATTTTGATTGCCTAATTAATTCACACACAATCAAAATTATTTAAAGATATTTTATAGTAAACTAATAAAGAAATCAGCAAATTAATAGAAAAAGCTAAATTTAGCTGTTAAGAAAAAATGAGCAAGCTTAGTAAAATACTTATATCTTAACAAGACAATTACAAAACTCTATTATATTTAATATTATTGAAAAGGTCTAATTAATCTGCACTTAATTAATCTGCATTTAATAAAAAATGTTTAAAGATATTTAGGAAAGAACTAAAGGAGATATTAATAATTTATAAATCAAAGCACTGAAAACATTGAAGAATTCTCTTTTGGCCAGAAAAATTGATACAAAGTCTCTTGAAATCAAAAAATGAAGGCTTAATAATTATAAAATGGCCTAGAATAACTAAAAAATATTATATATTACAGAGAGAAAAAATAATATAAATAGAGGATGATTTTATAACATTTAATAAATTACTAATTGCTTATGCTCAAAATCCTTAAAGAGTGGATATTTTAGGCCCAAGGCAATAGTATACCTCAAGTCATTAGTTTAATATGCTTTTTGGACCTTCTTTTAATATAACTGACATTGCATTGACTAAAAACTAATCAACTTTATTATTTATTATTATATTTTATAAAAGTACTTTGTGAAATATAATTTAGCCCCAAAACTTAGTAAAAGCTAATTTATTTATAATTGCCTCTATTTAAACTAATTCAAATAATTTAATTTTGCATCAATATATTTACTTATATTTCAATATTATCAATAAATATTTGTTTAGAGTTTTTTAAAAGATATTATTTTTGCTTTTATTATAATCTATCACATTGAGTGTATAAATGACCATAATGTTTATAACTTCTTCTTTATACTCATTAGCTAAGATTAGCATTGCTTTCTTTAATATGATTTTTATTATTTTAGCTTTTTAAATATTAATTAGATTTTTATTAGCACTATTGCAACTCTATAAATTTTAACTTTTAAGACTTTGCAGGTTTATTACAGAACCATTTGTAAACTTAATTTTTAATAAATTAAAAAATAAAAAAAGCTAAATTAAAAGCTATAACTTATTATTAACTCCTTGGCCTTAAGGTTTTTTCCTTGCCTTTGCTTACATTAGCCTTTTTTAGCCTCTTATAATTCCTTTCTTTGTGGGAGATATTCTTTACCTACTATTTTTACTATTCTTACTAGTAATAAAAATCTTTTCTAGAAATCATTCCTAAAATTCATCTTATAAAGGTTTATTAGATTTTCTAAGTTATATAAAATTAAAATTTTCCTTTTCTTTCTAAACAATTCATTGATTTTTTTTCTTTTATTTGTTAAATAAGTTTTTTATACTATTTGTATTT
>QLON01002094.1:0-15797 GCA_003313675.1 Termitomyces heimii | reverse complement strand
AAGGGGCTCTCGCTGGGGGGTACTGGGTGAGGTCCATTGGAAACTGGTGGGGTCTCTGGCAGGCCCCCTGGGAAGCTCCAGTATGAAGGGACCTTTACCGGTTGTGCCATGGCTAGGTTGGGTGGGGAGGCCCAGCTGACCGAGGGCCCCAGATTGTAGAGAGATGGGTCGGGGGCCCAGTGGCGGTGGAGATAGGGCAGTTCGTACAGGAGGGGTGGGTAAGCAGGGCAGGGAGTCTGCACAGAGTAATGATCTGGGACTGGATGCCCGTAAGGGTCGGTCTAGTAGCTCGTGGGGTAGTAGGTGTGAGTATACATAGCCATTAAGAACAGTGTAAGGAGGGAGTCTTGATATTATGTCAGGTTCCGCTGATTCAGGGGCTTTCCGGGAAAGCAATGCCCTTACAAGGCAGACTTGATCTACAGATACTTGAGTGTCCAGAACTCCGGAGTTAAGGCTCCGGGGTTCAAGACACAAACAGGGGGGGTGGTCCTGGGGAAATGGAACTTGATCTGGGAGTTTCGGGGTTTTGGTGGGGGTTGAGAGTTGGTGGGGGTCGAGTTGGAACCGGAGGTTCTAAGACGAGACCCAGTTAGTAAATTTAGAGTCGCGAAGTGCATACCAAACTTAAAGCACACGATTATTCCGGCGTGCCAGTCAAAGCATGCCAGTCAAAGCATGCCAGTCAATGCGTACCAGTCAAACAAAGGGCACACAACATTCAGGTAATATCAAGACTAACAAATACAGTGGTGAACTACGCTATAAGTACTACGGGGTCGGTCTCGGAGTTTTGGGGTGTTTGGGATGGTTTCCGAAAGGCATTGAGTAGCAGGCTGGGACTGTATACTGGGATTGTGCATGAGGGGTGCACAATCAATTGGCGCAGGGGGATCGTGATGCGTGATGGCTGGAAGCAGGTAGCGTGATCCAGCAGTTGGTGGCAGTTAATCCCAGGGTCCATGAAGCAGGGTCTCTGGGGGTTGGCTGATGTTGGTTGTAATGCGAATTAGTGGTGGCATTGGTAGTTGTGGGGGTGGGGCGTGTTATGGAGAGGGTCTTGGGTGAGGTCCCAGGGTTGTTCTGGGAAACTCCGGAAGGGGTTGTGACATGCTGCTACCCAGATGTCTCCTTTTCTTCTAGATACTAATTAATATCCTTGGATGGAATTTGAGCCTCATGGGAAATCTTTAGAGAATGAAGCTGTCAACGAGTTCTTAAACTAGATAAAGGTGGCTTAGGAGAAAGCTAAGGCTGCTTTAGCTAAGGCAAAGGATGACATGGCCCACTATTATAATTGTGGACAAGCTCCAGCCCCCAAGTACAAGCCAGGAGATTAAGTCCATCTAGATGCCTCTGACATTGCTACTACCCAACTTTCTCAGAAGCTCTCTCATTGCCATCTAGGACCCTTTCCCATATTAAGGCAGATGGGCCCACTAGCCTATTGACTCAAGCTGCTTAGTGGAATGAGTCAACTCCATCTAGTCTTCAATGTGGTGAAACTCTTTCCAGCATCTGAAGATCCAATCACAGGGTGATGCCCACAGCTACCTCCACCTCCAGTTCTAGTTGATAACCAAGAAGAGTATGAAGTGGAACAGATCCTTAACAGCCAACTCTTTAGGAACAAGCTTCAGTTTAAGGTCAAGTGGAAGAGCTATGGAATCAATAACATCTCCTGGGAGCCATAAGAAAATGTCCATGCCCCTGCCTTAGTCCAGGAATTCTATCAGCAGCATTCCAATGCTCCTTGAGCAATTAGAGGTCTTTATTCTCTTTCCAAGGTAGACCAGGCCATCTAGAACTACTTCTACCCAGTATGTCAAGATGCTGCACTCTAGAGGGGGGGTAATGTTAGGAGACTCCTCATTCCCTTCTTTCCTTTCTTCTTTCACTTCTTATTCCTTCACTCTCCTTTCATTCATTTCTTTACTTCTTCTATCTTCTTTCATATTATTGTTGCTATTCTCTCAACACTATTTATTAACACTATTTTCAACCTTTGAGGTGCTCTAGTTCTTTAGCTAGCATCCAGACAAGTGTGAACCCTCCAGCACCACTTCCAGACTGCTTATATAAGCTGGAGTTTGCCTTTCTGACTTCTAAAGTCTGGAGTTTTTCTGCCTTGTTTGCACAGTTGTTTGGTTAGTCAATTTTCGAGTTTTTAAGGTTTTGTTGTATTATACAGTTGTTTCCCATGCTTTAGAAGCCCCAGAAGCATCCAACCTGGCATAAGAAATCCCCAGACTTGTTCTCTTTGGATCTACCTCTGCTAGATGAGTAGTTATTATAATATTGTCAGTATATATTCTAATACACTTTGGATCTCCCTCTGCCAGCTGTGTGACTGAGCCATAGCTTCTAGAAGTCACCCTTACAGGAACCAGTCTTAGGATTAACCAAGGAGATGTGGTTAGGCCCTCCTAGGGACTTTGGGGAGTACTCTTATAAGTTGATGGAGGCTGAGGAGCAATTGGAGCTTCTTTATATAGTAGAGGGGCCAAGGTTATAGCTAGATGATGGGCTCTCTTGAATGTTGGCCTTTATATTGGAGAGTGTGCTCCCCTACCCAGGGGATCCAGTTAATGGACTACTAAAATGAGGGCCAAGATTTATAGTCTTCCCTATCTCAGATGAAGAATTAGTAATAGTAGATACCATATTTGATACAGATGATGTCCTACCTAAGAAAATTGTGAGAAGCCCCTGATTCAAGGTGGGTGGTTGGTATGCCCATCTCTGGGCAAGAAGGGCAGGTGTTCCACTGGCTGGCAGTATCTAATTTGGGACCTCACCTGAGGAACCCTTGGGCTTGGAATGCAGAATAAGTGTTGGAGTCAGGTGCCCATTATGCCGCTGAGCAGGACTACCAAAGGTAGTTTGGCCATCAGTTTGAGATCAAACAATTGAGGAAATATACCAACAGTTACACAATACATAATCAATTTAGGCAGTTCCAAACTGAAATCAACTGGGCCAGCCTGCAAAACTAGAAATTTAACCTGAGCAATTGGATGAGTAAATAATGGCTGCTCTTGCAAAGGGAATACCTACTGAGGCAGAAGAGAATTGCTAAGAGCGAGAGCTAACACTTAGACCTGAGCTGGTTGTTTAGGCTATCTGATCCTTGGAGTTCCATCTTTTCAGCTACCCCCCAGGTAGAAAGATCAATGGACTCACATTGCATCCAAATGGAGCTCAATAGCCAGCAAGTGGAGGCAGGAACCTATCCTGCTGTGGAATGTAACTCCACCTATGTGAAAGATACTTCTCAAATAGTGCCCAAACCATTAGTCATAGTGGTATATGTGGATGGTTAATCAGCTCATGCCTTGGTAAACTCTGGGTCATTAGGAGACTTCATTTCAAGCACTTTGACTCAGCAGCTGGGACTAGAAAAGAAAGAGTTACATACCCCAATTTCTATGCAGTTAGCAGTGCAAGAATCACACTCACATATTAATTTTGGTGCCAGTGCTGAGTTTAGATACTAGGCAATCTGAGAGTGATGATATTTTGATGTAATAAACCTTTCTGAATATGACTTGATCTTGGGAACTCCATGGCTGTTCTAGCACCAAGTTGTTTACAGTTTAAGCCCCCCCCAGATCATAATAAGAAGCATTGATGCTCTGCCCATGAAAGGGGAGGGTGTGATACAATTAGCATCTCACTCAGTTCAGGTTTATGAAGACTAACTGGAGCAAGTATGAAGGAACTTAATGAAATATGCCTTACCCTTATGTAAGACAGTTAGTGAAACACCTTTGCCTTCACTTAGGGCCATCAACCATGAAATACCTCTAATAGACCCTGATAAAATATATTCATGGCACCCTTTGCACTGTTCTGAAGCAATGAGAGCCTAGTGGATTGCTAAGAGAGATGATTACATATGAAGTAGCTGGTGGCAAGTCACCAGTTTAGGCAACACTGTTCCAATGCTTTTGATATAGAAGCCAGGGCCTCTCAAGCCAGAAGAGGCACCTCGAATGTAAACTGTTTTTGATTTGAGAGCATGAAATGCTAATACTATTAAGAGGTCCTCACCTTTGCCCAACATTGATGGGATTTTACAGCAAGTAGCCAGAGGAAAGTATTGTTCCATTTTAGATGGACAAGATGCTTATAAGCAGATCAGGATTATCCCTAAACATGTTAATTGCTCAGCAGTCACTACTCCCAATGGAAATATGGTAAGTAATGTTCTTCAGCAAGGAGACTGTAATGCACTAGTAATATACCAAGCCCTGATGAATCACCTGTTCTCAGCTCATTTAGAAAGATTTCTTGATGTATATCTAGATGACATAATAATATACTCCAATACTCTTTCTGATCATGTGCAATATGTTATAAGTGTGATTGATATACTCTGATGAGAAAAGCTTTATCTAGAGAAGAAGAAAATTCACTTCCTTTATAGGGAAATGAAGGTTTTGAGTCAAGTAATCAGTGATGATGGCATTAGAATGGATTCTGACAAGGTGGATTCCTTAGTGAGGTAGAAGACACCAATAAACTGGAACCTACTATGGGGATTTCTAGGCACTGCAGACTACTTGGCAGATGATATAGACTAAGTCCAAATTTCCATGGGGGTTTTACATGGTCTAACTAGTGATACTATATCCTTTCACTGGGAATACACTCATCAGTGGGCCTTTGAGGATAGAAAGAAGCTGGCTACCAAGTGTAAAAATCACCATTGGCATCCACTATTTTATGGAGCAGATGCTGAATCTGTAAATGTGGTCACCAATGGCTGTGGCACTGGGATCACTAGTGTGATAAGCCAGGGGACCAACTGGCAAAATGCAAAGGTTGCAGCTTTTTTCTCTGCAAAGCTGAATTCAGTCCAGTAGAATTATCCAGTACATGAAATTGAGATACTTGCAGGGATTGAGACCATGATGCAGCATTGGGATATACTGCAGGGTGTCAAGTTTACATGGTACACTAATCACAAGGGACTTACTAAATTAAAAGAGCCTTTCTGGGAGGCAGGCTTGGTGGTTAGAAAAGATTGCTGAATTTGACTTCCATGTGGGAATATATTGACAAATGCTTTATTTTGACTTTATGCCTATGATGAGCCAGAGACAGTTTGAGCATGTAGTGAGTATACTTACCATGATGTTATTAATAATGATGTCCTGAAAGGCCATGATATTACAATGCCACTCACTGTTGAGAAGGAGGGCACATTCACAAACCTTGCTGCTGCTAAAACTGGACTGGTAATACTGGGCAACATGAAGCAGCTAGTTATGGCAGACCTGGCATATAAGGGGCAGGTCAGACAATACTAAAGGGTGACACTCTCTGCCAAAACTGGTAAAGCTGAGACTAGCAAAGAATTTGCTGCTTGAACAAGCCATAATTTCATCCTGAAAGGTCCTAGAACTGTCACAACTCCCTCCAGAATTCTCCAGAACAACTCTGGAACCTTATCCAAGACCCTCTTTTGTCAATCCCACAATGTGCTCTGCCCCCACAGCTGCCAATGTTGCCATCAGCTAACCCCTCTGGGAACCCTGCATTATAGACCCCAAGATCAACTGCTAGCAACAATCGGATTGCATAGCCCACTCCCAGCCATTATACATCATGACTCCCTCCATGCCAATTGATCATGTGCCCCACACATGCAATCCAAGTATACAGTCCCTGCCTGCTACTCAATGTCTTCTGGAACCCATTCCAGACACCCTGGAATCCCAAGACCCAACCCCGTAGTACTTATAGTGTAGTTCCCTGCTATATTTGCTAGTTTTTAGATATTACTTAAATTGTTGCATGTCTTTTTGCTTGATTGGTATGCACTGACTAGCATGCTTTGACTGGCATGCCTAAATAATCACATGCTCTAAGTTTGGTATACACTTTGTGAATTATAATTTGTTAACCAGGTCTCATCTTAGAACCTCCAGTTCTAACTTGACCCCCTCCAATCCCCAACCTCTACAAAACACCTGAAGCCCCAGTTCAAGTTCCATTCCCTGGAACCACCCCCTGTCCACATTTTGAACTCCAGAGCCTAAGCCCCGGAGCTCCAAACACCCAAGTATCCATAGATCAAGTCTGCCTTATAAGGGCATTGCTTTCCCGGAAAGCCCCCGAATCAGCAGAACCTGACATAATATTAAGACTCCCTTCTTACACCATTCTTAATAGCTATATATACTCACACCTATTACCCCACAGGCTACCAAACCAACCCTTATGAGCATCCAGTCCCAGATTATTACTCTGCATAGACCCCCTGCCCTATCTACCCACCCCTCCCATATGAACCCCAATATCTTCACTGCCATTGAGCCCCTAACCCATCTCTCTATGATCTGGGGCCCTTGGTCAGCCAGGCCCCTCTGCCCAACCTAGCCATGGCATGACCTGTGGAGGTCTCCTCATACTGGAGCATTTCTGAGGGCCTGCCAGAGACTCCACCAGCTTCCAACAGACTTTGCTCAGTACCCCCCAGCGAGGGCCCCTTTGCACTCACCCCTTATTATGGCTACTAGTGCCCTGCCCCCCAACCCCAGGGACCTCCCAACTATGACTACCCCCCTTGACACTACCCAACTGCCACCTCACCCACTAGGACCCCTTCTTTGCCCATAGAATAATGATGCCTTAAGGAGTATGAACAACAATGGGATAAAGTACTACACTCACTCAGGATCTTGCCAAAGGACTTCGCAAAGCAGGCAAGGGTGCTACTCACAGATTTTGGACATAACAACTTTATAGGCACTTTGGAGGAATGGGCCCATTGCTTGGTTGAATTTAGAGATCACCTCATGCAAGGAGAACTCCCGGAGCAGACTATGGTAATGTATAGATGCAACACAATTCTCTGCAAAGAGTTACATCAACTGCTCAATGAAGTCCACACATCCCCCTTTTCTTAACTCCTCAATGACCCCACAGATCTGAGTCACTCAATTTATATCTGATGGAAACCCCTAGAACTAGCTCTAGCAGCTCCTATAATCCCCACTTCAGAGCAACAACAATGGAAGAATGATAAAATGCCTTGGCCATACTGCATTCCCTCAACCCAGTGAGAGGACTATTCAATCAGCTCACTGCCCACATGGTAGGCTTGTCAACTTGCTGCAGAGCTAACTCTATCCCTAGCACTTTTGAGACTTGGGGACAGCCCTAAAGACCCCTGAAATCACTTCCACAAACAGAGAATGTCCAACCTCTACCTTCGGCAAGCCCTGGTAGATCCTGGAAGGACACCACTAGCACAGATGACATGCTATGCTACATCAATGAGCCTATGCATGGCAATAACAAACAACTCTCTATGCTCACACCTGTGACCATCCCAACATAGCTCCCTATGTCTGCCCTGGCCCCTCTGGAACCCAGCTTTCACCATGACCCACCACCTCACTTCGACCTATGGAACCCCCCATGACTTCCAATGCAAGTGCGACCCCTCCAAGTTAAATGTCCTCTATGCAACCCAGCACCCAACCTGGCACCCAGCCCTCCTCAAACTGACTTGATGCCACCAAACACCCACCAACCACCTCCACAACCCCACCACCCAGTCCCAAGTCAGGTACCAAATCCCATGATTGGATCCCAGTTTGAATTACTGGCTATATGTGCCTCAGAGAGTCTCAGTGCTAAGGGGGGGGTAATATCATAACTCCCTTCGGAATCCCCTGGAACAACCCTGGAACCTCATCCAGGACACTCTTTCATCAACTCCACAACATGCTCCACCCCCACAGCTGCCAATGCTGCCATTACATACATTACAACCACTATCAGCCAACCCCAGGAACCCTGCATTATGGACCCTAGGATCAACTGCTATTAATGATTGGATTGCACCATCCACTTCTGGCCATTACGCATCACAACTCCCTCCATGCCAATTGATTTCATGCCCCACATACATGATTCAAGTATACAATTCCTGCCCGCTACTCAATGCCTCCTGGAACCCATCCCAGACACCCTGGAACTCCAAGACCCAACCCCGTAGTACTTATAGTGTAGTTCCCTGCTATATTTGCTAGTTTTTGGATATTACTTAAATTGTTGCATGCCTTCTTGCTTAATTGGTATGCACTGACTGGTATGCTTTAACTGGCACACCTAAATAATTGCATGCTCTAAGTTCAGTATGCACTTTATGACTTATAATTTGTTAACTGGGTCTTGTCTTAGAACCTCCGGTTCCGACTCAACTCCCTCCGATCCCCAACCTCTACAAAACACCCGAAGCCCCAGGTCAAGTTCCATCCCTCAGAACTGCCCCCTATCCATGTCTTAAACCCCAGAGCCCAAGCCCTGGAGCTCCAGACACTCAAGTATCCATAGATCAAGTCTGCCTTGTAAGGGCATTGCTTTCCCAGAAAGCCCCCAATTCAGCAAAACCTGACAAGAACCCCACAGGAGCAAAAGAAGGGTGAAGGCACTACTGAAAGACTTTCAATTTGGATACTAGCGAAAACCTCCAATAAGAAAACATCTCTCACCAGAATTAAGGATGATGAAGAAGCAGCTTATGACAAACAGTTGCTTCAGCATGGAAAACACCTGGAAGCTATAGCTTTCTCAGCCTCAGTAGCATTAGTTGAGATGTTAAATGAGAGTCACAAACCACTTGATCTACTAGAAAGCATCAAAGGTCAATATTCTGAAGATACTGTCTTTGCAAAAATCCTAGAACATCCTCATGAATATAAGAATTTTGAGGTTACAAAAGAAGGATTGATTATTTAAAATCCAATGGCTACAAGGTGTTGTGTATTCCAAACATCTTGGTGGCTGGAAGAAGTGTCTGAGAAATAATAATATCAGAAGCACATTCTATATTAGCACATCTGGGTGCTAATAAAATGCTAGCATATCTTAGAAAAAATGCCTGGTGGAAGGAAATTCACCATGATGTACACAACTACTGCAAAACATGTCAGACATACAGTCATTAAAAACCAATCAATCATAAACCATACAGTCTGTTACAGCCATTGACAGTACTCACCCAATCTTGGGAAGTTATAGGCATTGACTTTATTGGGCCACTACCTAAGTTCAAGAGCCATAACACCACATTTGACTCCATCACAGTAATAATTGATCATCTTACCAGAATGGTCCATCTTGTCCCCAGCAGAACTACATATTCAGCAAAAGACATAGCAGAGCTGGTATTCTCAGAAGTCTACAAATGACATGGATTATCATGAGCAATAGTTAGTGACTGAAATAGCTATTTTAGTAGTATCTTCTGGACTCACCTCCATTCCCTGATTGGAGTCAAACTAAAAATGTCTAGTGCATACCATCCACAGACTGATGGAGCCACAGAAAGAGCAAATCAAACAATAACTCAGATGATATGACAAGGGATTAACCCCACTCAAACTGATTGAGTATCCAAGCTACCTGCAGTGGAATTTGCTATCAATCTAGCCCATTTGGAAAGCACTGGCTACTCACCATTCTTCCTAAACCATGGCCACATGCCCTGTGCCATGTTCTAGGATGTGGCAGCACCAAATGAATATGCAGGCATCTGGGTCTATGTATAATGCTTGAGGTCTGCCATCATGGCAGTGCATAATGCCATCTTGATGGCTCAGGTCAAACAAGTCAGACTAGCAAATAGGAAAAGGGAAACCACTCATTCTAGGTAGGTCTACCAGCTTGCATGAGACAACAAGGAATACATGATGTATTTCATGCTTCTTTGCTCAATATACACTATCCTAATGACAACTGACTTTTTTCTGGGCGTCTTTATGAGCAGATAATAGAACCAGAAGATTATCCTGCTGAGTGGGCTGCTGATCACATTACTAAACACTTTGGCTCTGGTCAAGATCTCCTTTTCAAAGTACTGTGGAAGTCAGGGGATGAAACATGGTTATTGAAGGATCAGATAGAGGACCTCAATCTACTACAACCCTATCTGGAGGCCTTAAATGCTGAAACTGTGGCTGAACTGCCAATTGGTACAGGCCATCCACTTCTGCATGACCCTCAAATTTTTCTAGGGGGCATAAAATTTTCAGACCAACCATCTATAAAACCTCACCCTTCTCTGCTAGAAAACCTATAGTCTCTCCACTCTAACATCCCACTGTCTCAACCCTCCACCATGATCCAACCTCCATCCCTAAGCTCTCAACTCACTTGTTAAGGTACAAAAAAAATGGATCACAACCCCTCCAGTGATAGTCCTCACCCCACTCATTCCTATAGGAGTCAGCATCACTCCTACAGTCATTATTCCACCCCTGACACACTTGATCTCAAAAGGCCAGATGAATTATTAAGTATCCAATTGCCCTATAACAAAACTGCTGACTATGTGTTCAGCAAGTGACAGTTCCAAGCCTATCTAGAATGGGACTCCAATTGCCATAATGATTCCAAGTTCTGGAAAACCCATCCCATGCCAGCTGGGTATCCAGATGTCACACTTGCCTTCAATCAGCATGGGACTTATCCTTGCAAGCTGGTCAAATGAGATGAGAATCTGAGGACCTATTGTTTCTCTTTTTACCCCATTCCCAAGTCTGCTTTTGACATATTATTGGCCAATCTGCATCATATGCCCTTGCAACAGATTGGATTGATCAGGAACAATGGGGACATTGACAGTCAGCACCTTCAGGTCATCATGGCTGCCATTATGCATCCTCACATGCAGTCTGAATGCAACCACAAACATGGTAAGGAAAAGAGATGCAAGGGCAAGCACAATTGAATTAGATCCTTGGAAACACTTCCATCCAGTTTAGCAGCAGCTCCTAAGTAAGCTAGATCCAAGCACTGTCATGCCTCCACTGATGATGGAAGTATGCATGGACCACCCTCAACTTCTGCCTGAGAACCATCTTCTTGACAGGTGGTTGACCTGACACCTCCCCATCAGGGCCATCACCATCATCCATATCAACCTTGTCATACCTTGCATGATGTTGCTGGGCCTTCTACCAAGACTTCTGCTAAAAGTTGTGACCTTGGTGATGTTCATGCAATTACTTCCACACCCGGAGATGACATTAACACTGAGATGTTTAATTTCAACTAGGACCCTGACTGGTTGGCTTCTAACAAATCCGACAATATACCGTTACCCCCTTCCACTTGAGGGAGACTATGCTGGTAGCATTCACTTTCTGCACACTCAACTATGCTTGCCCACTGTCTTTATTTGAAGCCTCTGTCTTGACTTGAAATTTGTTTGCCCCATTCTCACCACCATGGTTCTGGCCATGCCAGACCCCATTTGGCCCTTTCCTTATCTCCCAGGATACCAATTGTCTCTGTCTTTTTCTTAGGCATCACCTACACAGATTGCAATGCCTAGAGGGCATATATAGTGATGTGTGACTCATTTGCTGGTTATCCCTAATTGTTTTACCATATAACTAGTTTGCTCTTATGTACAAGAAGTTTTACTGTATTTAAAGGTCTCAACTGTGCAGTAAATAGTTAGTTCTTCTAATACTAGAATGTATAACTATTTTATTGCAAAGACTCAGACACTCCTACACTTGTGTGATGTTACCATGTCTTCATGCTAACATTACACACAGTTCATGGAAAATCAGGGCTGCATACATCTTATCAAAAATATCTTTTCCCAGATATGACCTGGATTAAAGCAATCTAAATCCAGTTAACCCAGTGCAATTCGAACCAATTTTTGTTGTAGAATACAGACTTGATTTATACTCTGAGTTGTCACCACTGTGGCTGCATGGTAATTTACCACATTCCCCTCTTCAAGCAATCAATCATTCTTGTTACTTTAAACTTCCAACAAATCTGGATAGACAAAGACACCATGGCCTGTAATCTGATTCTTGAGTTTATCAGCTGGTTTCCTATCTGAATGTTTTTGCTGCATATTCAGATCTCAGTCACTTAGCTTAAACCCTGCCTACTTGGAATTTATTTCCACAGTACATATATACCATACATCCATACAAGAGGTATACAGGGTCCCAATGTGATATAACACATAGAAATCTGGGATCTCAATAGACAATGACAATGATATCTGACGTTTTGTAAAGGCTTGAGGCTGGAACAGTCGATCTAGAAAGGCAAGAGTGCTTGGTAAAACAGCAGCAATGTATAAACTGATGGTTGTCTAGAAGATAGGTGTTTGTCTCATCTTTATCTTAGGCTGTCCCATTACAAAAAAAAAGTGGAAGGATGTCACGTCATTCATGTGATTATTATGAACTAGATTACATGTCAACCAATGTCTGTGTGAATCATCAATGTCCCACTGATGATGGTCTCAATCTCTTTCCTACTCATGCCACTCTTCCCCATAATCACTCTCTGCCCGACTCAACTCTTGATTTCCAACATGCTCTCTGTGCCTCTCTGCATTTCCATACACCCATCATTCATCCTGCTCAAGTTCATACATCCTCAGTTGTTCAAAAGACCGAGATTGTGCCTGAGATGCCTCAATGTGCTGTGGCAAAGGTGACCTGTCTGTTTGACCTCTATAACCATGACCTGCTCTCTTAAGTTCCCTCACTCTGCCATCATACAACTCACTCTCCCTGTCCAAATAATCCCTCTGAGGAACTGGCGACCTTAACTTTGACCTTGACTTCAACCTCTCCCTAACCCTCCTGGCTTCCTTTCTTGCTCTCTTCTCCTCTTGTCTCACTTCTTTCCATTTCCGCCTCTCCTTCTCACAGGCTTTTGCTTCTGCATCCTCAATCACCTTCTGCTTCACAAGCATGGGTGACGTGGGGCTTGCAGCCATAGCCGTCAGGCTTCCTGACAGTGCAACCATCTTCTTTGCCAGTTCAAATCCTCTGCCCACCTGTCAATCAACTATTCGGACTTAACTAACAATAAACAAGCTTACAGAGCAATAGCAAGTGCATCTGCTTCAAGTTCCTTTATCTTCTAAATCTCTTCATCACACTCTGATTGAGATTTATTTGCATTATGGCTATACCAATGAACGTCCTTGTTTTTCTGCCACTGACCAGTTGGCATATTGATACTGTATTCAAGATAGTGCTTGAAATTAATGTCATTAATGTTGTAGACTAATTACTGAGAGAAAGTCACTTTACCTCATGGTCCTTGTCTGCAGAAACATCAAACCACTTGAATTCTGCCTGACCACAATGGGTACTGCCTCATGGGTTCAAACAGGTTTGAACATTGCAAGTTGAGTCTACATTAGCTTGTGACAGTTGTGTGACATAACTAATTAATATTACTTTTCCTTTCAAATTTCATCTCAAATGTCCCCCCACCTTGCTGATACCAAGCTGTGACATAATTACAGCTCTTGTTTTGGGAGTGAATAAGACATGACCTGTCTAATTAGACTAGTGTCCTGCCTAGGTGAGCAGCCCTGCCAGTGTTCCACAGCACAACACCAGGTATTTCCTTGGCCAAATACCAGTTGCTTCCACCTTGGGTCACACCAACCCTCTTTTTTAACTGGAGTGACTGTATGCCTGTATTGACATGCCATTTATTGATTCTACACTGCTTATAATCAGGCTTGTTACATTGTGCACCACTCGCTTTCCACAAATCCTGAGTGTTATTTCAATGTGCTACATCTTTCAGAATAATCAATTGTCCATTAATCAAGTGCCATGTGGATTTATACACAAACTGTCTTTTGTTTTTTTGTTGTTATGTAAACTTCTGATAATTGCACATAAATGTCAAGGTTTATATATATAGGCCTTAATAACAAAACAAATGTTAGAATCCAAACTATATTATTTGTGTGATGACCTAAGAATAATATCAGTCAGAGACAATTCTATGGTATAGTCAGTGTCTGTATAGTTCTAAGTGCATAAGTAACTTGCCCTTAGTTTGGTATAAGAGACTAAGGATGCTATCTACTGGCCATCCATTTATATATGTTATTCTAGACAATGGTCATTATGTATGTGATATCATAGCTTTGACAATGCAGTAAGTAGGTGATGGCCCTGCATAAGGAGTATCTGTATGATAATGTGACAAGTTACAATGTCCAACAACAAATACTCTCATAATCACTGCAGTCTCTTCAGCAAATGTCCCTCTCACTCAACTTCTCTTCCAATATCCAATCACGACTTCTAAGAAGGATAGCTTCAAACAAAGTTACTTTCCATCAAAGCAGCTCTGTCAAACTCTCACCACCAGGCATTGCTACTGTTCATGTAACTGGGAATATGAGCGAATACTTTGAATACAATGAACACTATTTCAAAGGAAGAATTTTGCTGCTCAATGAGCCTATGCCCTGTGACATGGTCGTCAAGATACTCTATGATAATGATAAAGAATTTTATTCTGAGATACTCCAGAGTTACATCCATGAAGCAAAATTCTATCAAAACCATCTATGTGGCAATAAACTCCTCTCTGGCAAAGGAATTGTGAAAATCTATGGATTGTATGAAACCAAGCTCACTTGGAAAAGATCTTGCACATGTATTGATTGCACTTGTATGGTGTATCAATACTTTGGTTCAACTAAAAACTTGCCATGGTCAACAGGTAGTGGCCTTTCAGACTTTGGGTGAGTAGTCTTTTAATTCCCATTGTTGAGATCTTGATGCTATTTTTTCCTTAAGCATGCAGGCTCTCAATCTTTTGCTGGACATGCACAAGAGTGGAATCATACACATTAACCTCACCCCTGATACAAATATTGCATGTCTCAATGGCAAACTGTGGATTTTTCTCAAGCATGCATCCATGATTGTTTAGAAAAGAAATTCAAGTTTCCTGCTAGGATCTTTGATATGGATGAAAATGCCTTGAGGTGCAGTGACTTGTATAATTTCTTCACATTACTGTGAAGGGAGGTGGCACCTTACAAGTCTTATTTGTTAAGCTTGTGATGCATTATTAATGAGGTGGCTTATCAAAGGTTGTTACTATTGATATGGATATGCTATAAGTTATGATCAAAAGAAATCTCTTGATAGCATATTTCAACACAAATGAAGAATAACTTTAGGTAGTATATCTGCCATGGAATAGGAACAGTGGGATTATGTGGTAAAAGTGTGGAGATTTCTCTGTGCTAATTGGCCCCAGAAGTAGGTGACACATCCTTTGAAGCATATAAGGTGAGATGTGACTCAGAGATCATCTATTGATGTGAAATTAAGTTATTTGGATTAGTTTGAATGGAGGCAATTATAAATAAACCAGCTTTCACTAAGTTTTGAGGCTAAATTACACTTTACAAAGTACTTTTATGAAATATATAAGTGGATAATAGAGTTTTTTGGTTTTCAATTAATGCAATTTTAGTCACACCAAAAGAAAGTCCAAAAAGCATATTAGACTAATGACTTGAGGTATATTACTGCTTTGAGCCTAAGATATTCATTCCCTGGGGATTCTAAGCATGGGCAATCAGCAGGATTATTTGTGGCAAGGATGAGAAATATCATCCAACCAGGATGGATTACAAAGTTGTTGCAAGTGGCAATGAAGTTGTTACCATGCATCCAAGTGCTTCTAATGCAGTTGTTAGTGTTAATAAATATTGCACTGCTCAAGCAGCATTTCAAGGATATTACATAGTTTATAAAACTGATCCTGGAAATGGAACCAGTGGCAAATATGCTATTTAGAGCTGTGCAGCCCATACAAGAGGTGGAAGAGGCAAGCTGAGCTTCAGTAAAAATAACTCAGTATAAAACTGTATATGCAGAGTTACATTTGCTTTTAGACTTCGCCGGGACGCCACCGACAACGTTTGACGTCCACTTGACGACGACCACTGTACCTTCATAGAG
>QLON01002092.1:0-18561 GCA_003313675.1 Termitomyces heimii | reverse complement strand
TCATGTGATAGTACCTTTGGTACTGTGCATTGAAGGAGAAGATCTTGAGCTATAGTTTACAAGCAATGCCTGGGGAGTAACTAGATAAATGACAGAAAATAATATGAAACTACTCTTTAAAAAGGATGCAACTTCCATTTTTTTACCTTCATCATCTTGTTCATTGGTTAATCCACTCAAGGCAACTGTTTATAATCAACTTTCTTTCTTATTTTGTGACTTTATTCTCTCTGATGCATTTTCAAGCATATTCTTTCTAGCAATCTTGACTCCGCAATTAACATTTTCCTGTTGATATCACACCAAATTCATGGCATTGCCACATGGGTCACTCAGCATGGGACACCACAAAAGCTGTTCTGACTAAGAATTATGCTTCTGAGGCTGTTACTCTGGTGACTTTGAAAATTGTCATTGTATTTCCTGCATCATTGAGAAGCAGCCAGCTCATACCTATAACAATTTAAAATGTTGAGCTGACAACATATGCAACTTACTACATATAGACTCATGTAGACCATTTCCTACTCTTTTTTCAAATGGTCAATCAAATCATTTTATCCTCCAAGGATTTAGCAATAAGCCATTTCCAAGTTGTACAGGCTAAATTAGAACTCAAGTTGAGTAATCAAGTATGCACAGTCTAGTGTAATAGCATAGAAGAATTTGTGACAGGAGCTGTTTGTGATCATCTTGATCTGAAAGGCATTGTTCTTCAGTCCACCACAGCATATACTCATCAGCAGAACAGTAAAGTTGAAAGATATATTAGGACAATCAGAGACACTGCCCAAACTTTGATGGCTAATTCTGGCCTTCCTTTGTTCTTTCTTGGCAATGCTATTTTGACTGCTCAATACCTCAGAAATTGCCTTCCAACAACAATGCTTCATGCCTTCACAACTCCATAAAAAGTAATGGAAGGCACAAAATCAGACCTTTTTCATCTTTCTCTAAAACTTGCAAGATAGGAAATACTGAACATTTTGGAGCCATTTCTGTTGGCTGTGAAGAAGGCCATCTTGGATGGTGTGTTTATAATCTTATTGATTCTGATTATTTTCTTGTAAGTTGTATTTAATGAAAATATTTGTGGTTGACTTAAACCTCATAATTGTGCTTGATCACAATTCTCTCCTCTCCTTGTCAACCCCCTTACTTTCTTGGACAATCTTAGGGACTCCTCCACTTCATCATCTACTCCTTCCTTTCTCACTCCAATTTCTACACATCCCCTTCCAATGTGCTCTTGTTGGCCTGTTAACTTTACTGAAGCTAGTGTATTTTTCTTAAAGACCATGAGCACCTAACACATCTCCAAGCAAACTGCATAGCTTATTTAGAGCCACACCAAGAACTATTAGCTGTTTTGGCCCTTACTACCTTTTTGACTTCTTTTGATGTTGCTAATCTACTTGATAATCTTGTTAAACTTAAAAACAATGCAGTAGCCAATTTTAAAGCTTATTTAGCTTATGATCCTAATCCTCCTTACTTTTTAACTCCTCAAATATATAACTTTAACAAGTAGTGATGTATCTGTATAGCAAGCTGTGATTGAATGGGAAATTCAAAGCTTTTAACACCAAGGTGTATTTATTTTTGCAACTCTTCTACCTGGTTAAAAAGCCATTGGTGTACAATTGGGTATATGCATATAAGATGAACTTTGATGAATTTATTTATTATACATGGTAAAGAGAAAGCACATCTTGTTACACAGGGCTTTAGCCAAAGACATGAAGACTGTGGATTGGCCTATGCTTCCATTGCAAAAATGATAAGCATTCACATTATCTTTGCCTATTTTACTATCACAATTCACCCACATTCTCCTGGATAGGGCTATACTGGCCCCCCACTTTTACTTCTTCCAATTCCCAACATCACTGAATTCTCCCTAGGCTACAACTCCTCCACATTCCTGGACAACCCCAATTTCTCCACATCATTGCAAGATCACTCTTAATACCTCACAAATGCACTCTGCACAATCATTCCACAAGACCCAACTTCTGCATGATTTCCCTGCTGCCTAATCTTGCTAATGCTCAATCACCTTCAGCACACAGTCATTTCTAACACCCAAGACATTTTATAAGTATTTAAAAAAAGTCCCAGTAGTTGATATGGTAGTCTTGATATTGCACTCAGTTTGCCTAGTTTTGTTCAGTCTCATTTTCTTCTCCTGCTTCTTGCTCACAACTCTTTTCTCCTCCATCTTGCCTTGTCTTGATTCTCTTATAAGTTCCTCAAGTCTCTCTTCTACTTCTCTCTTTCCTTTTAACTTGACTCAGTTTCAACTCTTCAATTAATTTCAGTTTTCTTTTTTTTTTCTCCATCTCTCTCAAAGATGAGCTTGCATAAGCAGCAGCTTGGTCTGCTCAATGATCCTCCTCAAACTCCTCCCTGGATTAAGCTTTACAGTATACTTTAAGGTAATTCACTCATACTTGTTTAAATGGTTTGCAATTCAAAGATTTCCCAGTTTAAATTAACCAGAGTATAATGGTAACAGTTTTTCATTGTGTCCCAATATAGTGATTCTGTGACATTGGTGTTATTCCTTGAGTAGCTTGACTAATAAAGCCTTTTAATGTAATCAGGCTAGTAGTGGCTTCCTGGTGGCATTGAATAATTCATATGATGTCTAAAGTGTTTTCTATATAAGCAGTTTAAACCTAAGTTCTCCCCATTAGAGGATTATATAACTTTCTAGGGATCACAATAGTGCTAGCTAAACCATAGTAGCCCCTTTAAGCAGTACTTTAACTCTACACACTAAACTTATGCTAGTGATTATTGTAATTATTGTTGCCAACTTACTAAGTCATTAATGATAAGGCTTGCATTTTTTAACTTTATTATGCTAGGCCATACCTCTTTACTACATTTAACTTACTGTTACTCTTTGCTGAGTTTTTTAAAAACTGCCCAGTACTCTAACTCTACTAGTTTTACTAAGTTAACATTATTATCACTAGCACTCAGCTACTTTCAGGCATTATCATTGCTCTTATAGAGATTTGTGATGAATTATCCTCATCTACACTCACAATCTCTGTAGAAAAAAAGTGAAACTTTGCTAGGAGCTCCTTACTATGCAATCTAACAAGCTGAGCCTATACAGAGCTTGCTATAAGAGCAACTTTTAGATGCTATGGCTCAGTTATACAGCTAGCAGAGGGAGATTCAAAGATATATTAATAAAGATAATATAAATACAAATAATAAAGTGCTAATCTGGCAGAAGAAGATCTAAAAAGAACAAGTCTAAGGATTCACTTTGTCATTGATAGAAATATTTCAAAGTCAAGTCACATGTTATGTCACACTGTGACACTGTTATGCTGATGTCATGCAGTGCAATTGATGTGACTGATGTCATGGTCACAGTCACATTATAAGCTACATGGTCATCAAGTCATAAAGCTATATAAGTTAGATTACTTTTAATACAGGCTCTGATGGAGCCCTCATCAAAAATGATCCAATCCTCAAAGCCTGACAAAGGCTCCAAACCAATAAGGAAGTTTGTTTCCATGGTTCAGCCAGTGAGGAGTTTAACAAAGGCAATAAAAGATGGATAAATTAGAGTGAAAAAATTGAGAAATTAGAAGGAAAAGACCTCTAAAAGAGTGATTTCCTGACATTACCCCTCCTCTAGAGTGCATTGCCCCAATGCACTAGATAGAAGAAGTTGTGAAGAATACAGTCCATAAATATCTTAAGAAGCATCAAAATGCCTTTAGTAAAAGTTCTAAACTAGACTGAGTGCATGAATATTCTCCTATAGTTTCCAAGAAATGTTTTCAATTCCATAGCCCTTTTACTTGACCTTAAACTGAGCTTGCATTAGAAGAGGCAGCTATCTAATATCTCTTTTACTTTATACTCTTTTTTATTGTTAAGGATTACTAGAAATAAAGAGAGTTTGAAATAATATTCTAAAATTAGATTAGTGAATGCTAGAGATAGTTTAATCATATTGAAGATAGGATGCAGTTGCTTTATTGCTGAAGGCAGCTTTAAGTAGTAAGCTAAGAGTTTCACTTAATGCTTCATAGTAAAGAGGCCTAAGTTATAGTGGAACAGCTTCTTAAATGGTGGAAATGTCAGATGCATCCAAGTAGACTCTGTCACCTGGTTGATACTTAGGAGCAGAAATATAACCTTAATTATAATAGCATGCCTTAGTTTTGATTAATGCTGCCTTTGCTTGAGGCTACACTCTAATACTCAGTGGAGACTAGAAGTGGATGAAGGTGACCTATAAAAAGCTAATTAGCAGGGTTTGGTATAGAGGCAAAGGTCACAGATGCTAGTGTAAGAGCCAATATATTGGAATATCTGAGGCCATCAATAATTGCATAAAACTAACTTCAGTGTCTTTCACTTATTTAAATGACTTACAATGTAAAAATCATGATGCTGCTCCATAATGTGCCTTCAGAGCTCAGGCACATTGGAAATATAGATGTGGCTACAGAAGGTAAGAAGTCTATTCTGCAATGCCCACTCATTAGTGTGTATGGATTTTACTTTACCTTGTATGCAAGCATGCAGTGCTTTTGCTACTTTAGTTACTACATCTTCTTGCCTACCATTTCTATTTCTCCAGCACATATCTTAAAGGATATTTACCTCATCTTCTTAGACTGTCACCCCTTCAAAAGCATGAATAGCAAAGAACTTAGGCTTAAGGAGAGTGATATTATCATTGTCACTTGCTATTGTGCCATAATTAGTATATCTAAATAATATATCAGGCTTGCCCATGCTTTGTCAAGATTTGTGATGCAGAAAAAAGTCAAAGTTGGCCAGATACAAAGACTATTGAGCTTGGCAGTGATTGAGTTTCTTTGCAGCTCTGAAGTACTCAAGGTTTTTGTAATTTGTCCAAACCTCAAATTTATACTATGTATCCTCAAAAAAATGCTACCACCCTTTAAGAAACCAAATAGCTAGCATCTCTTTATCATAGATCTTATAGTTCTGTTCCACTGCATTTAAACTCTTGGAGTAGAAGGCTACAGAATGCCATTTACCATCCTCTTGAAACTGTTGAAATAAGACTGTTTCTATAGCAAAGTTAGAACTGTCCACTTCTATATAAAAGGAAGAGTCATCATTATGAGATAAGAGGACTAGCTGAGAAGTGATGGCAGTTTTAAGGGCCTCAGAGGCAGTCTCTTAAGTAGCTTCCTACCTTCATGCTATATTCTTGCTGGTGAGGTTAAAAAGAGGACAAGCATAGTGTAAGAAGTCTTGAATAAACCTCTGGTAAAAGTTAGTGAAGCCTAAAAAAGCTTGCACCTTCTTTTTAATTGTTGACTGAGGCCACTTTGCTATGCCTGCCACCTTCACTGGATCTATCTCAGCAGTTTCATGAGAGATGATCAGTCTAAAGTATTTAACTTTGGTCTGCTCAAACTCACACTTCTCTAGCTTAAAATAGAGTTGGTGTTGGTGAAAGCACTCTAAAACAATGTATGTGATATGTCAGTGTTTCTCTAGTGTCTTGATATAGATGAGAATGTTATCCAAGTATATACAAACTACACCTTTGGCAATTAAGTTATGGAAGATATTATTTATCATTGTTTAAAAGATAGCAGGGCTGTTAGTGAAGCCAAAAAACATTACTAGAAGTTTAAAGAGTCTATGATTGGTCTTAAATGCTGCCTTCTACTCATCACCTTCCTTGATGCATACATTGTTATAGTCCCAGCAGATATCCAACTTAGTGAAGTAGCATACACCTTAGAGGTTATTGACAAATTTAGAAATAAGTGGTAAGGAGTAGCAGTTCTTTACTATTATTGCATTCAGGACATGATAATTTTGAATCAGACAAAGAGACTCATCTTTCTTTTAATGAAAAAGATAGAAGAGGCTATAGGTGACTTTGAAGGACATATCTAGCTGGAGTTAAGATTTTCCTGTAGAAACACATCTAGCTCATCCCATTCTTAAAAAGCAAGAGGATACACTTTGCAGCTAGATGGTTCTGCATCTGAAACAAGCTCAATTGCATGATTTCACTGTTTATACTCTAGAGGTGAATTAAATGAAGCTTTAGAAAAAATGTCTTCAAAGTTATGGAGGTAAGGTGAAATGCTATTACAAAAGAGTTTAGGCTGAGAATTAGCAGCAAATGCTTGGGCTAATCACTGAGAAGTTGCTTAACTAGCTTGAATCTCTGCTTTTATAAGTGATGAATGCAATGTAATAGCATAAATCTTATCACCTATTTCAATGGCCTTATCTAGAGACTCTGGGTCTAAAGCATTTGCAAACTCACCCTCTTATTCATCTTCTATTAGAAATTCATGCCTTACACCTCTGACATCCTCATAGAGGGCCTCTCTATAAAGAAACCCTAAGGAAGGAAGATTTAATAAGTCAATGTTAGAAAAGGGAAGGTGCCTTGCATAGCAGGTGCAGATGGCAGCATGCTTACAGACCAATGTTTTATGCTTTTCTTAAGCTTCCTTTGCACAAGTGAAACAATGTTATGAATATTAACTTATATGTATTTCACCCTTTGCCTAATCAATTTTTGAATTGTGATTATAGAGCCAAGTAGAGCCCAAGATTATATTCTATTTTCTAAGATTGGTAATAGCAAAAACAGTGCACTCTGAGTAGTTGTAATAGCAGAGGACTAGATCCATTACACTATGGATGGATTCCAATTTATTGAGAGTTCCATCAATATTGTAAACTGAAATGGGGTAAGTAAGACAGCAAGTTGTTAATTAGTATTGTTTCATATAATTAGTATCCAAGAAGAGTCCAATAGCACTACTATTTAGCAAAGCTATAATGCTCCAAGTTTGTTGCATATTTGTAGTTTTAATCTTTATATTCAACCATAAAAAGTTAGAAGAAGGAGTAGAAGCCACAATGTATTAGTGAGAAAGGCATCATTCTTATGCTGAAATATGCAGGCATGGAGAAGAAGGAGAAAAGGAGGCTCTATTTGGATCTTTGACTAAGGAGGTATTCTATATGTTAGAGAATGTGTTTACAGTTTTAGCCAGTGAATCATCATTATTGGAAGTCATATTGGCAAATTCTATGAACAGACAAGCAAACTAGTTGGCACTAAGTGGTGGAGGCATATAAGTCATTTATTGCTTGATTAAAAATCCTTTTCAGAGTCCAAAACAGGCTACAGATAATGTCTTTACTGCTGGCACATCAGGGGAGGTATTACTAGAAGCATTTTTGTAGCAAAAAGCTATACAAGAAGTTCTTTCTGTTTAGATGCAAAAGGATAGTGGATCTTTAATCTCTATAGGCAGTAGCATGCAAAATAGCCTAGCTTCCCACATTAGCAGTAAAGTAGAAGTGTAGATGAGCATTAATGAGAGAAATCAACCTCATAAGAACTCCTAGAGGAAGTGGTTATAACTGAAAGATGAAAGGAGCTCCTATTATGAATGCATATAAAGGAGGAGGGGCAGAGGAAGTAGAGCATATAGCTAGTGCTAAAGCAAAATAGGGAGTCAGTGGAGGAATGTGAGGGCATTATAACTCTTGCTTTAGCTCCATGAGCTGCTACTAATCTTGAGCCACTCTATATCACATTTTAATTTACTCATTATTTAGGCATTTTTTTGCTAAATTGTTGATACACTCTATAAGAGTAGGGTAAAGTTCATTGTAAAAAATGAGGCAGAGCTAAAGGCCATTGGAGTATTTTGCCTGCTCAACCAGAGTATGAAAGGAGTTAATGTAGTCATCCAAAGTTTGTCTTTTCTGGCTATACTAGTTATAGTTATAAAAAGAGAAAGTGGCAGTTTTACTGGATTCAATGGAAAGAACTCAGCTTGAAAATTCTTCTCAAAATCTTGTCAACTAGCAAAGCTATTTATTTCTCCATGATGTCAGAATACTTGTAGGGCATAAATTGAAGCATAGCTCATTTTCATATAATAGAGAATCTAAGCTATTTTCAATGCATCAGAGTCAAATGCATCACCACTAAGCTGAATATAGGTGATGCAGGACTAAAAAAAGCATTCTTCTGTAGTGCAGACACTATAATAAACATTAGAAAGTGTTAAGCATAAAATCTGGTTAGGTGTAGCAATAGTGGAATAAGTAACTACTATAGGTTCTGATAGCATGAATGGCATGAGAAAAGTAGATAGAGCTGAGAGAATGCATTTCAAAAGCAATTGTAAGGAATGGAAGATAATGTCAATTATCTAATGTAATCCAGTAAGTTTAATAGTGTGGAGAGTGAAAGAAGCTTGAATAGCCTATATCTGAGCTACTAAAGCAAGCAAGTAGTTCTAAGCATTATTTTGCAGATCAGATGCCTCAGAGAAATCTGCTGAAAGTGCTGGCTAATTCATAGAAATTGAGGAGAAGTTATTTGGTGGAGAAGAGATCTTTAGAAATTTAATGAATTAAGCAAGCTAAAGGAGGGTTCTAAACCAATGCTAAAAACTTAATCTGCTGTAAGAGCAACCTTTGGAGACTGTGGCTCAGTTATACAGCTGACAGAGAGAGATTCAAAGATATATTAATAAAGATAATATATGTACAAATAATAAAGTGCTAATTTGACAGAGAAAGATTCAAAGAGAACAAGTCTAAAGATCCACTTTGCATTAATAGAAAATATTCTGTGACAAGTAGAGTGAATCCTTAAACTTGTTCTCTTTGGATTTTCCTCTGCTAGATTAGCACCTCATCATTTGTACCTATTTTATCTTTATTAATATATTTTTGGATTTCCCTCTGCCAGCTGTGTAATGGAGCCACAGCCTCTAAAAGTCACTCTTACAGCCATTATTAATCTTGAATATATGAAATAATTGAACTTCTACTTTATAAGAGGGCTTGGAGATTTTATGTAATGCTTCTTTTATATGAATATAATGTTTATTAGTGCAGAGGCTAATAAGGCCAAAGCATATAAATACAAGAGCAGCATACTCATTAAGCTACCAATGATGGTGGTATATAATTATGCACTTTAAGGGTTTTTTTTCAAATTACAGTAATAGAGCTTGAGCAGCTCTTTTACTATATATCCAATGAGTTGATGCCCTGCCAGGACTGGATTATTGGGTTCATTTTGTTCAATGCTTTCCAGCATTTTGCAAAATTAGTGGTATTCACTTTGCAAAATGAGGTGATGTAAGCTGTAATATATTAAAAAGACTATATATCTTAAGAAGTGGAGATGACAATGAATGAGTGAGAGAAAGTAGCCTTCCTTAACATTCTGCTATGCTTAATACAGCCTAATAAACATAGCCAAGTTGTGCTGAAATTTATTTCAGCACTAGTAAGTAATTAGCTATATAATCTGGAATAATTAATACAATATGCACTTATTTTTAGCTAGCCTAGCTTGGAAAATGTGTTTTTTGGATTAACATTTGACTATGCTTACTAAATTTACTGGTATACTCTATTTGGATATATCTTTATGCAAGCACTGAATATACTTTGCAAAGAGAAGTTGATCATTAACTAGCAACTAGCTTTGATTATTGCTAAACTAGAGTTGTATAAAGAGGCTGTTGAAGCCTATAACAAAAAGCTGCCCAAGGAGCCCAAGCTGTCAACTTTAGTAATGCTAATATAATCTGCATCATATTGCAGAATAAGGTTTCTATTGAGTGGATAAACTACACTTACAGTGTGATTTATCTGGAACATCAGTTTTAAAGGCCTTTGATGTCAATAGATATCTATACTAAGATAAACAATAAGTGATAAGCAAGAATAGCTCATTATAAAATTCCTCCAGCCATTCTCCAGTGGGATATGTTGATGCTAAATATTAGCTAATGACTAACTGCACTTTCTCCACAAATAATACAAGGAGAGCACCAAATACATTGACTTAAAAGCTGCTGACTTCTATTACTATGTGGAAGAAGACTCATATTAAGATTGCTTCATTACTCACTAAAGGCTACCACCCTCTGTAAAGTTCCACAATAACTCTATTGCCTTTACACTGAGAGTTGGCTCTAACAAGCCAGCAGCTATAGCTGTAAAAAATGCAGAGCTATTAAAGTTAGCACTACCAAACAGTAAAATACCTATATGAGCTACTATAATTAACATTGCACTAGATATGGAGATGGAACTGCAACTGGTGAACTTTATTAGGGAGCTTATTGCTTTCAGGGTGGCCAATGCTGAAGAAGGGCAAGTGAGCCCTTAAATGCAATTTTATATACTGGAGCATAATAAGCATAAAAGCACTCTTTTAATGATAAAACTGTAATATAATAGTTTATAAAAATTTCCATGATTATTCCCTCCTACACTGTGTCTTGTACATACAACCTTCTTTTATCCAACACTCTGAGTCTATATAACCCTTCTTAGTTTCCAATGTTGTGTGCAAAATACTGTATATTTAAAAAAAAAAAAAACAATTAAAAAGCAAGACATCTCCTCTTTTTATACAGATTACCTATTCACTTAGAAAGCCAATATAAAGTTTACTTTAAAGATAATGAATTTATGGAGACATTGGCTGCTAGAGCTAATTTGGACAAGACTGCATTCACAGCTTTGTTTGAAGCCAATGCTAAATTCCTCACTAACAATGCCACTTATCAGAACTTTTCAACCAAGTATATTTATGATTTATTAAAAGACTTGAAAAAAAAGGCAGCAAGGAACAACTATTAAACAAATGTATTTTGCTTCACTGAGACAAGAAGAGAGGTTTTATTTTAAGATGCTTTTAATAGTTGTAACCAATGCAATATTATAGGCTGATCTAAAAATAATTAATAACTATACTTATCCAACTTTTAAGGATGTATGCAAGGCTCTTAGTCTTTTGGAGGATTGCAGAATGGAGGCAATGTTTTGATGAAGCTACTCCAATTTAACCAGAATCAGCTCTTAGACAGCTCTTTTGCACCATTCTACTTCTTTATACTTCTACTACTTCTAAAGCTTTATGAAATGAATTTAAGCATTCCATTTGTAATGATTTTTGGCATAGATTGCAATATATCAAGCAGTACAGAAACCAAAACCTTACCAATGACAATATTTATAACTATAGCCTTCATCTTATTAATGACAACTTGAGAAACTTTGGCAAAATCCTTGAAAACTTTTCCAATATGCTAGAACCTCAATAAGTTTGAAATGTAAATCTTGCTGAAAGGAGGCATATTACTATCTTCTAGTTTAATTTGGTGATTGTAGTATTGGTGAGGGAGTAGTTTCTTAGCACTGCCTTTAGAGAATACATCAGCAAATTCATAGTATTTAAGGAGTATAACTTCTTGTAGGATTTGCTCTTCTATTTAAGGTTCTGTTACTAATTAGTTGAATTAAAAATGTTCTTTAGGAAGGCTAGAGGAGATGTGGAGTTGGTAGATATTGGCTCTCAATTGGATGAGTCATGCAAAAGTCATAGCACTAATGAAGCAGATGTCAAGTTTGCTAGATATTACATTTGATTGTTTGGAACTTGTTAGAGATGGAGGCAAGCTAAGAGACTTGAACTGAGGTTGCAGGTGGCCTTTGTACTTGTTTTGGGGAATGTTGAGTAGAAATACTGGAGGTGGAGTAAGTGGATGCCTGAGTGGAGTTTTAGTTGTATTGCTTTTTATCATAATGGTATCTTCACCCTCCTTTTCTAAATTCTAAAAATGAGGGATAGCCTAGTTTTAAGTTATCTGTGGCCTGAATCAGTCATGGCTGGGCTTGTCCACATTAGTCAGATTATGCTATGACTTAAGGAGAATTGCAGCAGCCAGTTATACTTCTCCAGTGTCAAATATTATACTTATGGCCTTCTAATCAATGTTAGAGTTCATAACCTAGAGCCAGAGTAATTCTAGAATAATAGAGGTAGTAGGATGTAGCTGGGCTAAGTATAGATTAACAGAAAAGCTCAACTCATTGGTAAGCATGAGCTTGTTCTTATGATGTCATGTAATGAATCTAAAGGAGGTGAGTTAGCCATTGATAAGCTAGATCTCAGTGGATTTTTCCAAGTCCTTGTTTAGTAATGCTAAGTTGTAGCTAATAAATGTTTTAGTAGCATCACTGTTGATAAAGGCTGGGTAAGTTTCACCAGTGAACTAGAATATGACATTAACAACAAATAATCTAGCAGAGTTAGAGTGCAAGTGTCTTGTAATTACTAGAGCTCTTTTAGAGCTATTAGGAGTTGCCTTGGAATTAAGAATATAGAAGTCAACTAAGGAGCAGGAAAGAGAGGGGTTTTAACTGAGGATTATTTTCAAATGGTGCCAGTCAATTCTGGGATTGATGTCACAAAGTCAGGGGAGTCCTAAAATAAGAGAAAGACTTCTGCACAGTTTTTATTATCAAAATCTGGAGCTCTCTACAAGTTCCATTTTTGAAAGTCAATAGGATATAAAAACAATGGGTAATATTCCCTGTGAAGGAGGCTTTGCCATCAAAGAGGCAGAGCTAAATGTAGTTTGGGAGACATATAAAGGAGAGTCCTGCATTTAGGGCTCAGGCTTCATCAACAAAATTATTAGTAGCACTGCTGTCAACTAGTGTTAGAATAAGCTTGGAGGTGAGAAAAAGAGAGGTGTGGAGGAGGAAGAGCTGCAAAGCTTGAGAAGAGAAATATACTGTGCAGGTGTCTGTGGCAAATACCAGTGCACATAAGTAAGTATCTAGTGCAAAGACTTTAGAATTAATACTATAATTCAGCATATCTTTAGAATTTACTAAACTGCTATTTTATTTTTCTTATACTAGAACTTAAACTCATCTCTATTATTGCCCAGACAGCATGGCCAAAAGTGCTTTATTTGAGGCAATCTTATATAAAGTGACTTAGTTTTCTGCATAATAGGCATACACCTTTCTTTCTATGTAGCTTTTTGGTTTTCTTCAATACTGTAATCTAAGGGCAGCTAGTGTTATATTTTGCTTGTAGAAATTCATCATCATGGGAGTTATCAGAGTCATTAGATTCCAGCATATCCTCATATTTGTTCCCATTAGCCACTAGTGAATCATTATATTTAGCAGCTTGTATGTGAGCCAGGAGGTGATTTTAGGGCAGTTTTGTGAAAGTCAGTCAATTATTAGAAGTTTTGCTGGAGTTAATTAGGTTTTCCTAGAGATAGGAGTACTGATTCTAGAGTTGCCATCTTATATTGCTGTTGGAAGTCAGGTCTCCTCTAAGTTATTATATAAGGGACTGCCTCACTTGATCCTCTTAATGGCATTGGTCAATTTATATGATGAGGTTCTTGAGGCCATCATAGATGATCTGTTTTAGAGCAATTTAAAGAATCTTGTGGATGTATTCAAAGAGAGCCTTATAGAGCTGAAAATGTAAAGCATTGTAATTTCAGCTAATTTTATAGGCCTCTTTCTTAAATTGTATTACAAAGGCCAGCCATGAAGCATTTTCTGAGGCTTATTTGGAACATTACCAGGTTCTTTACAGCTTTAGCAATAATATTGTAAACTCCAAACTTACCTAAAAATTTGGTTATAAAGGCTTTCTAATTTAAAAACAAAGGGTGTTGGGGTTGTATTGAGGTAGTGTGGTATAATAATCCAAGGCAATTCCTTAGAGGTAAGATAAGGCAAAAGCTACTTAAGCTCTATTAGAGGTGTATATATAGAGTTTGCCTTGGAAGGTGTTCAAGCATTGCATGAGGAAGATTTGCCACTTCCTGGGGTTGCAATTGCTGAATGGCTTTAGTTTCTGAATGTTTAGGCACTCCTCTTGTGTGAATATGTTGCAAACTTCTTCTTGATTTTCACTATTTATAGGGGGCCCTTCAGAATTATAGTAATAATAGTAATTATTCCTGAGGCCTCCTAAGAGAAAAAATGCACTAATAGCTGATCTTTAGCCACTGAGGAATCTGCTGTCTGGGAGTCTCCTATTTTTCAGAAGTCAAAAAGCTTAATTTGAAGAAAGAGGGCCATCTAGAGGTGGAATGAGAGTAAAAACTGGAGGAGAAATAGATTTCTAGAGGTTTTTGGGAATTTGAAAGAGAAAATCAGATTATGGGGAGGTGCACTCTGTAGGAGGTATTTGCCTAGTATTGTGTAGGTTGAAGTGAGGAGAGGGATCCTGCAGTTCTAAGTGAAGTAAGTGTGTAAAATGGATTGAGGGCTTATTGATGTAGCTAAGCATGTGGGTAAACTTCTTATTACCATTATAAATGAAATGGCTCTTTTTAGGTGCAGAAATTAGAGGTTTCTCAGAACTTGTTCTCATATATAAAAGATATTGGTACCTGAGATGGAATTGACTCAGAGACATGTCAACAGCCTTATCTCACATGCAGCTGCCTAATCAAATAGCCTGCTAATGGGGTTGAGTTCTCAGAAAAGAATAGAGGTAGCATTCAGATTTTACTAATGGTATTGAGTAGATTCTGGAGAAGAATTATTCATAGATTTCAGTGCTTCTAAAAGTCTTTAGCATTACATATAAAATAAGTAAGCCAGGCCTTTCAAATTCTTAAATCTTCTTAGGGACAGGAAGATGTAAATCTTGTTGACCAAGTTATACAACTCCTCCTATAATGTTGTATCACTTTTAAGAATTTAAAGAGTCCAGAGCAAGAGGTTTCCTTGCTCCTGGAATTTAATTGATCTAGATTTTTAAGGTAGCAGTAGTAATTGGCTGCTCCAGGCTCCACAAAAAAGCCTGAGCCCTTTGGGAGAACTTCAATTCTGATATTCAAAGCTCTTAAAGGATCTTGTTGTGCTGCCATGCATAGATTTCCATTTACTCTTGCTATTAAGGCAGGAGACTCCTTCTAATTTTAGATGTGTTCTCTTGTTTAAGGAGCTGTGTAAGAGCCATGGCTGCATAAGCAGTCAAGAGTTTTAAGGGAGGAGGCTGTGAATACATAGAAGTAATATAGGGCTAATACTTGTAACTTTAAAGTAATACCAAAGCAGCTACAAAAAGACTAGTGCAGGCTGGCACCAAAGCAGGCCATAGAGCTGAAAGAGTTACTAAGAGTCCTTCTATATAGGGCTGGATGAAGAGTCTAAATGCAGGCTAGAAGCTCAGTGCTTGCTAATCAAGCCTTGGTCCTTAGCTAACTAAGGAAGCTATAGTATATTTCATTGAGTCTATCATTCAGTAGCAATTTGCATGCAGTGTAGCAAGTGCACTCAAGGAGTTTTAGTGGGTGGAGGTTATTAAGGGAGCATTAACATTGTAATTATAGATGAGTTAGCCATATTGGTTAATACTATAAGCTATGGAGGCTTATATGGATTGGGTGTAGGTTATTATTTTTAGGAAATTTAATAAGTAAGGGAAGTCTTAATATTATATCAGGTTCTACTAACCTGGAGGCTCACTCTGTTGAGCAGAAACTTACTAGTTAAGTCTCACTAAAATGGGAGACTTACATAGAGACTAAGAATTAGTGCTAAAAATCAGTACTAGGAAATTAGTAAAGAAATGGGAAGAAAAGAGACTACAGAAAATAAATAGATAATATAGAAAAGTAGAAATAGAGTTAAGAAGTTGAAGGAGAAAAGTAGTATAAAAGGAATCAGAAATAGATAGTAGAGAAATAGAGTCAAGATAGAGTGTATAGAGTTAAGATAGAAAATATAGAGTTAAGACAAAGGTTATGAATAAGTAAAACTGAATTAAAGAAGAAAGAGAAGAGAAAAAACAGAGAAGAATAGACTGGTAATAAAGTGGAAGAAAGAGGAAAAAGTATGAGACAGAATGAAGCTGAAAGAGGAAAATCAGAGAGAGTCAGAAAAGTTAAAGCAGAATTGAGTTAAGAGAAAAAGTTGAAGTGGAAAAAGAGATTAAGAAGTTAGAAGCAGAGAGAGATGAGAGAGATGAAATGAAATGGAGACAAAAAAGAGCTGAGAAGGAGAAAAGAAATTAATCTAGAAATAAAGACACAGAAGAGATAGAGTGGATTGAAAGGAGTAAAGATGAAGAAAACTAAGAAATAAAAAAAATTGGTAAAGTATAGTAAATATTAAAACTAGCATACTGACTACTAGGCTCCTTTCTAAGTACTTGCAGAATGTCTTGGCCTTTAAAAGTGATTATACATTAGAGAAGATTGAGCATCAGCAAGATAATTAAGTAAAAGTTAGTACAATTATGCAATATAGCACTCATATAGTATTAGAAGTGATTAGGCTTTATGGAAAGAGTTTGAGTATAGTCTGGCTATTAAGGAATAATAGTTCTGGAGAACTTGGAAATTTGGAAAGACTTGGTAATTTTAGTAATTGAATTAGGTAATGGTTGAGTATCAGAAATGAAGAGAAATAGGAGTTGGTATGTATTAGGAAACCACCCATTTGGAGGTTCCTTACTCCATGTTTTCTTCCAATTTTCAGGCCTTTTCACTTTAATTTACCTGCTATTGAGCACCTTTATCAAACTCCTCACTGGCTGAACCATGGGAACAAACTTCCTTATTAGTTAGGAGCCTTTGCCAAACTCTGGGAAATGAATTACTGTGATGTGACTGTGACTATGGCATTAGTCACATCAGTCACACAGTATGACAATATCATACTGTGACATTACAGTATAATGTTGCATATGACTGTCACATAATTTGACCTTAAAATATTTTCTATTAATGAGCAGAGTAAATTCTTAAACTTGTTCTCTTTGAATTTTATACTTTGAATCTTCCTCTGCTAGCTATGTGACTGAGCTATAGCCTCCAGAGGTCACTCTTACAGCTGCCTTGCTACTGGAAGGTAGTAGAACTGCTCATTCCAGATTCAAAATCCTCATTTTTGCACTGAATATATCTATTATTAATATTAAAAAAAAAACACATTTATCTTAATTGCTGCTTTATACTAAAGTGGTTATTTGGAATGAAGATTTAATGCATTATAAAAATGCTATTGATGCTGTAAATTGTGGTTTCAGAGATATTTTGAATAAAAATATTCTTTTTAATGGAATAACTATAGTTTTTAAAAGAGATTTTTGACAAACTCTTTTAGTCATTCAACAAGAGCTCAGATAATAGATGATTGCTGCTTCACTCAAGAGAAGTAGACTTTGGAATTACATCCAAGTCTACTATTTGGTCCAAAATATAAGATTGAATCAGACTGTTAATAATATGGCTTATGCAGCTTAGTTATTGAATGTTAGTGCTGGAAAAAATCTAGGTTTTGAAGAAACAATACAGCTGCCAGATACTTTGATTTGCCATAACAATTCTATTACAGAATTGATTGCTTTCACTTATCCTGATATTAATCATCATCAAGATGATTAGTATTTCCTGGACTATACTATTTTTTCTAGTAAGAACTTTGATATAGAAGATATCAATTTAAAAGTTCTGCAAAAGTTTTTAGAAGATGAAAAGATCTTGCAGAGTGCAGACTCTATTCAATGTAATAACACAAATGTCAATGGCCTTGCATTATATTCCATGGAAGATCTCAACTCTTTGAGAGCTGGCAGTTTGCCTCTGGCTAAATTCTCTTTAAAGATTGGTGTTTCTATAATGCTACTCAGGAATTTAGATCTAACTAGAGGGCTTTACAATAGAACAAGAATAATTATCACTTATATCAGCACTAGAATTCTTTAATGTTACATTATTATTGGAAATGCCAAGTTTGCAGGATCAACTGTCATGATTTCAAAAATTAATCTTGATACTTTTAAAGAGGAGTTACTTATTCCATTAAGAAGAAGACAATTTCCAGTTTATTTAGTCTTTGCTATGACTATCAATAAATCTCAAGGGCAATCAGTCAAATATGTTGAATTGAATTTGCAAATACCAGTTTTTGCACATGGTTAACTTTATGTTGCACTCTTTCAATGCACTTCAGGAAATTGAATTAAGATAATTGTATTACCAAAGAATACATTAAAAAGGATTGCAAATATTGTTTATTAAGAAATTCTCAATAATTTACAAATGTAAGTGTAACTTTCAATAATACTACTTTTTATAACTAATTTCTATAGATTTTAGCATATAACTTGACTGTTGCCTATAATATATTAATATAGAATGCTATTTAAATGTATGTATAACTTTTAACAAAATTTTTTACTAACTTCTATTATTCTTAGCTTATTTAACATTGTTGTCAATAATGTACCATTATATATCACTTGAGATTGTAATTATAAATCATTTATATATATATATATAACTATAATCAAATGAAGTGAAATTAAGTTGTGCAAAACAAGGCTTTAACTGAGTGAAGCAAAGTCAATGCTGAATTTAAGCATTGAATTTTAAAAAATAAGACTTTAAGCAAGCAAAGTGAGGTTGAGGCTGAATTTCAACATTGAATTTTAAACAACAAAGCCTTAACCAAGCTCAGTGAGGTTGAGGCTGGATTTAAGCATTGCATTTTGAAAAACAAGGCTTAAACTGAGTGAAGCAAGGTTGAGCTGGATCTAAGCATTGAAGAGTAAATACAAGGCTCTAACCAAGTGAAGTGAGGTTGAGCCAGATCACTATAGCCTGTGCTGAAGGCACAGGTCATAGCTCATCATTGGGAAACTTTATTTTTTTGCTGTTTTGGAAATATATTTTATGTAATACTTGA
>QLON01002091.1:0-25467 GCA_003313675.1 Termitomyces heimii | reverse complement strand
TTTTCAATTCCTTTTCCCCCTGTTTCCTCTACTTATCGCTACGCGTAGTCGTACTCGCTCAAGGATATAGCGAGGTCCTGTTTCCGTGAGCGTGTCTCAGTAAGGACTGATGTCCTTCCAGTCAGATGTAATTTTTATGGCATTAGGAGTCTAACTGCATATAGTGTCTAGTTCACACGGCATTACTTAGATTGATTGTTCGAGTCCGGGAACTCTGAGTCTTTATGTCAGGAGCTAAACTGCAACCATCTTTTGATGATCTTTGTTCTCATGATATATATTGCTATTAAATAGCATCTAGTTGCCCAACAGGCTTGTCAACTCTATACTCTTGTATTTACCTCAGTTTTGTTTTCTCCCTCAATGTCGATGGTCTCTCGCGCTCTCTCCTCGAAGGGAAGTAACTTGCTCTCCGTAGAACTAAGCGTGTTCAACACATTCGCATTTCTGGGACTCTTTCTCAATGCAGGGGTGCTGGCACCCGCGCTTTGGTCTTCCCGTGTTCGCCGACGTAGCGGATGGTTTAGCTTGATCATTTCGTGGATGATTTATTCCATCACATACTTGATGATTGTGGGTCATCAAACTGGTCCGGCTCCACCTTTCGGGAGGTGTCTAGCCCAGGCCGTATTGATCTACGCCATTCCGCCTATGTAAGTCGAATTCTCATAGAATTATACAGTATAAATACTGATTGAGAATTCTCCAGGTGTGCCCTCGGCCACACATGCCTTGTCATCGATGTTCGCAGATCCTTTCTTTCTTCATAGCGGCAATCTATTAACAAGTCTCCGGTAGTATTATATTTTGGCATCTGCTCTGACTTTTGGTAGGAAAGCGCCTAATCAGCTGGTCTTTAGAATGGTAATGCATCCACTCTCAATTCTCCCCGAGTAAATGTTGATCATTATGGCATTTCAGCTTCTCGCGATTCCTTGGATTGTCTGTGGTGTGTTGATCTATATCACATTATTGGTATTCCTCTCGCAGTTGTTCTGCATGCAATCTGTACTTACACGTAGATGGCCTTCCTGTCTAGCTGATCGGCGATCCTTCTGCCGTGATACGCAACGGGAACCATTTCTACTGTTTCGTGCAGAACAATACACCGTATGCCGATTTTCGTACATGTTCATCTTTCGCAAGGTCCAAGAAGGCATACATAGGTTTATGGTTTCTGCCGTCACTATCTTTGTTGCCTTTGTGATCATTATCGCAGTAAAGAGTGAGGCTGCTTCATTCCATTTTCCTAATTTGTAATAACTCATCGATAAATTTAAGTACATATAGCGATCATACTTCGTCGTCATTGGGGTGCTTTTAAAATGTCACTGAGTGCGGACAAGGCCTATCTATCACTGTCCATGTTCGTACGAATGACACTCTTTACTGCTATGTCGTTTATAGCTGCAGGGTGGGTAACAATCGATTTGTCTCTTATTTCATGCTCTAATTTGAGAAATGTCCATAGATTGGATATGTCTGCAGTGTATCGCTTGGGTGATAACACGGCAGGCTGGGCAATTACTCTGATTGTCAGTAAGTCATTTGAATTTTGAAGTTTTCAACATATTTAATTTTTGCAAAGTACCTACGTTGGCTGCCATTGTCTTTGGAACTCAAAAGGTTGGCATTATTTTCGCAAGGGCTTTGATTGCAGCTGAATGTACGAATGAAAAAGGATATCCTGAGTGCATGGATGTTTTGGGTGAAACAGGAGCCTGACGACTCTTCTGCTCGTCTGATACAGCCGAAAGTTGGCGCCGAGGTCTCGCGAGAATGCCTGAGAAGGATGTCGATCCATTGATCAAATATGTTTTATTAGGAACGTATATATTTCTAGATATACTCGCTCATTTCCTGTTATTTTGCCGTATGATGCTCTGCTGGAGACAACGAGAATACTTGTATATGAACATCAGCATGGTTGTACATTCCCATAGTCGAACTTTGTTTGGTAATCATCATCTTGTTCTCCTAAAGCACAAAAACCTTCGTCACAATGTCGTCTCAAGTTGAGAGCACCTCAATACTTCGTTGTCTCAACAACGAAACCAGCAGAATGACTTGAAAATACTCCATTTCAGACTCTAGTTGTGTTTAGCTGCGAACCAAATGCTTATTTAAAAAATCGGTTATGTAGGTTAGCCGCTGACTGAGAGTCAGGCTTACTCCTAAGCTGACTCAACTTATAATCTCATTCGTCAGAATGGGCAGAGTTGCATCGAATGAACATATTAATGGCTTTGCCAGTGTGGCGCGTCAGAGTGGTATTTGCAGATAATTGGCGTTGCAGCAAGTCAAACAAACAAACATCTTTCAAGCAGACAGTTGAGAAATAATATTCAGGGGCTTTGCCAGCTCACCTCATTCTGGCCATGGAGTCGCCGCGAAGGACCATTCTCTTCTGGGTCATCGTGCCTCCCCTCATCGTCTTCTACCTCTTTTACACCCTACAGCTGCATGTTCTGTTTCCTCAGCTCATGAATGTGAATGAGCTCCGGACATTGCTCTCAGGTGCCTTTTTCTCCGTATTCAAGCCTCCTTTGGGGTCGTCAACGTGGGATGAGATGATTACAAAAGTTCGAGAAGACAGCAACTCTGGAAGACAGCCTTTTGTTCGTCACATAGTGGCCGTCGGAGATTTACATGGCGACTTGCCTAACGCAAGAAAGGTGCTACAATTCTCTGGAGTCACAGATAATTTCGGCAACTGGTCGGGGAATGTGGACTTTTTTGTACAGACAGGAGACATTATCGATCGGTGTGTTCTTCATCATCTCTACATCCGTGTCAGAATATTATTGACATCCGAAAGAGGTGACGATACAATTGCTCTATTCGATTGGATGGACCAGCTACGTGACCAAGCGGCGGTTGTTGGAGGTACTGTGCTTAGCCATCTTGGTAATCATGAATGGATGAATGCTATAGGCATGTCTATTCTTTCTTGAAGCAGTGGGTCCTATTAACCAGACTATCCTATCCGTTCTTTCACAGGTGATTGGAGGTCAGCCTTGTACCCCCTCAAAATATTTATTCATTCAGCACTCATCAATACAGATACGTATACCCAACAGAGATTGCAACTTTTGGTTCGGTTGCAGAACGCCAGAAATTCATTACCACTGGTCGCATCGGTCGTACTTGGGCTGCAAACTATACAACTACATCCCGTCTCCCACTACATCCTTCTCTTGGGCCACCTAATACCCCATTTCCTCCCGAGTCCAAGAATCTGCATTATCAGAAGGAGGATGCAGAACTTGACATCTCTTACTATTACGACTCTCATCTGCCCCTGTCGCATTCTGCTATATCTTTTGTACATGGTGGTCTGTCACCCACATATCAAGATCTAACGCCTTTCCCGACACGTATTAATGAGCTCTCCGACTCACTTCTCAAGAAACTTCAGACGAGGACCCCACCACCTCCACACCCACCAGCGAAGTATCCTGGTCTACCGGATAGTACGTACCATATATACTGCGATGGAGTTTGATTACCCAACGCGACCTAGATTCTACTCCAGCTGAGAAAGCTCTTTATGATTCCAACGGTCCAGTATGGTATCGCGGCTGGGCTTTGGATCCTGAAGAGAAGGTGTGTGCAGATGTAGAACAAGTCTTTGCAAAGACTGGAACAAGGCGAATGATCATGGGCCATACGCCTGATTTCCACGTAAGTCCCTTTTGGTTACGTCAATATGTCATAATCCAGCGCTGTTTGGCAGAACATTCAATCTAGATGCAACGGAAAGGTTATCATAATCGACACCGGTATTTCCCATGCCTATGGTGGTGTCTTGTCTGCATTGTCTATTCATTATACGCTTACACCCATTGGTGTTGACGAAGAGAAGCGTTGGATAGAGAAGGAGGTCGTCAGTGCTTTATACCCTGATAAACAGGAAATTCTCGTGATCGATGAGGGAGAAGTCGTGGGCGTTTTTCCTGCTAATTGACTATCTAATGACATGTACAGGTGATATAACATGGAACATATAAACAAAATTAAAAGATTTGGTTGAACCAACTAGCCGTGGCGTTTGTGGAGTGTGATACATTATTAGTCTGGGAGAATTAAAAGGTATGCACTGACACGGTGCAGCTGATCAAGTGATTATACACCCAGAATCTATGCGTCGGGGCTTCTCGCTGATTGCGGCGAGTTTGGCAGCACGCTCCCGTTCGTCGACTGCGAACATAGTTCTCAGACTATCTACTTCCTGCGACTTTTCTTGAAGTTTCTCCGTTGCGTCCCTAGCTTTATTGCGCACAATTTCCAATGCCTCGTCCTCGGAATGCAAACGCGCCTGTGCGGCCTCGTATCTGGCACGGGCTGCTAGAAAAAGCGACTCTTGCTTCTGACACTCAATCTGCAACCTCTCGCGTTCCCTGTGAGCTTTGGCTTCATTCTTGGTGAAAATGGTCAGAAGATGTAAAACCGAGAACAGATTTGGGACAACCTGGATCGCATTAGCCTGATCCTTTTGGACCATTGCCAGCTCACGAATTGCGAGTCCTAACGCCTGTTTCTCGGCTCGTCCTTCATCTCTGATAATCTTTGAAAGCTGTTTACCATCTTCCGCTGCAAGACGAGATGTATGAGATGTTATGACATCGACAAAACTCTACATCCTTGCTAACCTTCAGACTTTGCAATTCTTGATCTGTCCTTGCGTGATAAGTTGGCATCTGCCGCCGCGGCACGCGTTGTGAGTTCCTGACTGGGCTGTGCTGTAGAATGCGGGCCTGTGGTTGCTGCACCTCCAATAAACGTGGAGCCTTCAATCGGCTGACCGGTTGAGCCTGTGAACATGCTCCGTCGTGAAGCTGAGCGTCGAATGTCCGAAGTGCCCTGTGTCGGAGAAGGTGACCTTATGTCAAGAGCTCTGTGAGCCGTGGGTGAGGGCGGTCTCATGTTTAACCCCTGTTGAGCAGGAGATGGAGGTCTTATGCCGATAGTTCTTCGAGACTGAGGATTCCCAGTCTGCATATTGATATTGCTGGCTTCAAGGTCCTGCCTCGCAGGCTTAGTATCTTCCAGAGGAGGGTCTACAGCTGGGAGCCAGCCTGTAGAACTGGCGGGCCGGCGTAGGAAAGTAGAATCCTTTTCTGTGACGTCAGGTGGGAGTACGCCACCGTTTGGCTGTTTGGTAACAGGGCCATAGTCGCCCAACTGCTCGGAGAACATTGTGGAACACTGCTGCTGGGCAGGGGCGTCAAAGTAAACGCTCTTAGCACCGTCTGGAGTATTGATGTCAGCCATACTCAGACCGGATGCAGCTAGTTAAGACCCGGAGCTACTTATGACGAGATAGACCCTTTTTAGTCGCATGAGTACTCACTGTCTTGGATCACTCTCGATCACTCACATTTCACGTGAGCGCGAATGCATCATCAATTGATCTCTCCACAACCCTATTCATGTTTTTTCTCGTTGCTTTTGTCACTGTTCCTTTTACTGGCATCCTTGTCAGATATCGACTGGCATATCATCCAAAAGAGACTCCAGCTAATGCCGCTGAACCGGAAGCTGACGCGTATCGCCAGGCTGGGTCCAAAGAATTAGAACCTGTGATGACGAAGCCGACGTTCTGGAGTGTTGCAAAACGGATATATCACCTAGAAGTAAGCATCTGGCATCGCATGTTCTGCATCTATTGAATCTATCATTCCAAGGGCAGAAGTGGGTTTTACAAGGGAATCAGTGAGGCACTCTTCACATACGTTTTATCATTCACTCGAGTAACCGTTTCGTATAACCGTAGTTCCAACAATCATCGTCAACTTTATAACGTGTATCAGCTCTGGGAATTATTTGAACAGACTCTACATATCCCCTGATCCTTCAACCCTCACTCGGACATTGACAGGAAGTATGGTCGAGACCCTTTTCTACAGTTTTGCGCTGGTTTGGATCTATCGGTATGTCAGCACAAGGGCTTTGTATATGTATCTTCAAAGCGCATTATAGTACTATCGCAACACGAAGTAAACTGGAGGTTTTTGGAACTAGCATTAAAGACGGCACCCACTCGCTCTTTACCAATTTCGAGCGCACCCGACCATATAGAATGGTGACGCCGAGCCTTCTTTCTGCCCTCCTCGGTCAAATTCTCCTTCAGAGATTCGTCTTTCACTCACTACAAAGGCTGGCATCGATGATATCAGATCAGGCGACCAACGAGATAGAAACTATCTACTTTTCGCGTTTGAGCGCATGCTTCAAATTTGTACTCCTTCTTGTCAACACCCTAATATGTGCTCCTTTGGATGTTATCGTCACGCGGCTAGCAGTACAACTCGATTATGGTGGTTCTCATACCACGACAGAAGACCCTCTGGGTATCGATACAGTTGTCCATCCAGTCGAAGTCAACGGAAAAAACTCGGTATCCTCTTTCGGACCTGAGTCAAATGACAGTTTCGCAGTAAGGTGAGTATCGGAAAGTTTCTGACTATCTTAGCTGCTGAGCCTTTCCGTTACAGATACCGCGGCGACGATCTAGAGCTGTACAAAAGTGTATATGACTGCGCTATGAAGATTATCAAAGAAGAAGGATGGACAGTTTTATATCGTGGATGCTTCGTAACGTTTCTGGGCAAGATCTACTCTTAGGGTCTAGAATTTTCGCTGGAATGAGTCTTCTTTCCCTGAACTACCGTTCCTCGTTCATAAGACACGCACCCTCATCTATTTGACTTCAACTGCCCTCGTGGTCAATAAGTAACTACCTCGAGGTTGGTGCCTATACAGTGTCTCATCTTACGGCTTCCGGTTTTTACGGCTCGTTTGAATCTCATGCTTCGTAACTAACGCTTCACGTGTAGTGTTGTCGGTCGCAAATTAATTAATCGAGCTTTTCATTATCTCCAGACCTCAAAAGAGCTGGAAATATGAACAAGCCGGAAACCTTGTTGGGAGACGTACATATCGTTCGACTCCAATGCTCAAATCTCGCTGTCATCGCACAGCGAGACGAGGTCAAGATCGGGGCACAGGAGACTGTTGCATTTAGATCAGTCATGGTTGTCGGGACACTTCCGTCGGTAACATTTCCTAATGATATTGTTCAATAGTCTGAAATATCCAAATGCATACATACAGTCATTTACATTAATCTATGAAGAAAACTAATAACAATCACAACTTGCTCAAAGCTTCGCTGGCGCGTAGTGGTCATGTAGTCAGAGGATCTTGGCAACTTCAGCATCAATAGCTGCAGGGGTTGTAGTAGACGCCCATCTGTTGACTACAGCACCCTCTTTGTTTACCAAGAACTTTTCAAAGTTCCACTGAAAACCCAGGGGTCAATGAATACATCTGTTCTGGAAGGCAGCTTTTACGTGCCTTAATTCTCGTAAGACCAAGAATGCCAGATTTCTGACTCTTAAGCCACTTGAACACTTCATTCGCGCTATCACCATTGACTTCAGACTTCTTCATCAACGGGAACGTGACGCCATGATTTAAAGTGCAGAATTCAGAAATTCCAGCATCATCTTTTGGCTCTTGTCCACCAAACTATATTCCATTAAGCAATACGAATACTTTTCAGGAGTGGTGATATGTACCTGGTTACAAGGGAAGCCAAGGATGATGAAGCCTTTATCCTTATATTTGTCATAGAGTTCCTGAAGCCCTAAATGTAGCACATTCATCATGAACGCATTGATAGGGGTAGCTTCTGTCAATCATTACCTTTGTACTGCGGTGTAAATCCACTAGACAAAAGATAAGCTGAAATGTGATACTCATTATCGTATGACTTACCAGGCTGAGGCAGTATTGACGATAAGGACAGTCTTGCCCTTGAGATCTGCAAAGTCGTAGACCTTGCCGCTTGGCAGCTCAGCCTTGAGAGTGTAGAAGGTAGACATGGCCGTTGAAAAAAGAGAGATATGTGGACGTATGTAACGATGGACAGTTGCTGGGCTGATGATATATGGGCTGCTGAGCAATCTTAGAGTTCTGGGCGTGACCGCAAGCAGCATGACAGTTCCCGAGTTCCGAACCGGCTATCAGGACATGAGACGGCACAGACCATCTTCAATAGTTGGGTGTTATAAACATCAAGAAGTCTATCTAAAAGGTTATCTCAGCCACCCCGGCCAGTCCTTGTTCGATCAGCGATGAAAATCTTTTCCTATAACGTTTATTCCTTGGTCGCGATAGCTCAAAGCTGAGGGATCCGAGTAAGGAGGAATAACGACTCGGCTTCTTCTGTAAGATCGTGTGGAAGGCATGTGTACCGAGCCTTGTGAAGGACGAGTAAGTGGGAAAATTCGCACACTCCAAAAACCAAATCAGGTTACCAGATCACACACAGCTTTTGCACGGAACCGTGATTATTGGTACCACGGCTAATTTTCCTCAGAAGACACAAATAACATGCTTTAATCATCCTCCGCACGGTTCCTATAAAGCGTGAGTAAAGTCATTGTCGAATGCACACTTCTGATGTACCCCAGATATAAGCCGAATGACTGTCTGGCCGGATGCCCCATTCGCACAGGTATCCGTGCATCTTCATGGCGCAAAGAAGAAAGTTTTGGTAAACATTGAGATAGATATTTTCATCCGTATTCAGCAAAGGATCGGAGTAGATTGGGTGGCACCTGTACGTTGCAAGCCTATCATGGGGATCCTCGATAGATACGTTTGTCAAGGGTAGATGAGCCGACATACTTTATCATTTTGTTAGTGAATGCTACTCCAGAGCGTCGTCCATGGTCAACCGTCAATGTATCCCGCAGGGCTGAATGACTGAACGTTTGAACGCAAACATAAGGAAAAAAAATAAATATACTGGAGCCATTGTATCTTTGGTAATCAACAGTCACCGACAAATTCTTCATATCGATCAAGTAGCCACACCAAGGGAAACCTGCTCAAAGGCGATTAAAAGAGTGTATGTTCATCACCTGAAGTCATTCACCCTGCTGTTTCGCATCTACGACGTTAAGAACTTGCGTTTCGTAATCAAAGTTGATCAAAGTTTTCTCTTTTGAGATGAAGCATCCATATTCGGGATGACCTATGCCAAGGTTGCGTTATTACATCAGAGTAATAACTCAAGGAAAGACTGACCTTTGTCCATCATTGTGAGGTATTGAATGGCTTTCGCCCGACTTGTGGTAATAAACAAGTAATCATCAATGAGCCGCAACAAGACCTAAAACAATGGTCAAGCATCAATCAAACAGAATGGTTCGCGCGGCTTACGCTGCCAGTGTCGCAGCTAAAGTTTGTGAACCGCCTCTCCATGTCTCCGTAAAAGAAACAACACAGTAAAGCAGACAGAATAGATCCCTGAGGGATTCCAACTGTTTGTCGAAAATAATGAGGCCCAATCTTTGAAATCGTCAAAATTGAACAAATCTTATAGAAAAGAGACACACCTTGACGATATTCTCACTAATGTGTTCCTCTAGAAGCGCTAGGATCTCCCGCTTATGCGCGTAAGGATACACGACCTTTCCGCCCCGAGTCAGAGAGATGTCTTTAGAAAACTTTAGGACTGACCTGATCTGAAAAAATAGTATTCCGCAGAACACCTGCTAACTTTGCTGCAGTAGTCAGAAAATGCGGATGCTCTCCTGACAAAAGGTATCCCAATAAGTCGACATCTAGCACTAGAGATCGACAACAAACCATCTGGCATAGCTTTTGCAATATATGTACGTTTGATGTATCCTGGCGCCATCTGCACCTGGCCATATTTCTGCCTCATGTACAAATCCTATAGAATTGAGTCAGTAGAATTTCCCGCAGGAATTCTTAGGCTCAACAAGAACACGTGAGTACCTCTGAAATGAGTTCTCGCAGTATATCTAGTAACTTTGTCTGTTCAATGGTATCAAAGCAAGCTTGGACGTCAAGCTTCACAAAATAAAGTTGTTGCCTATCCAGGTGTCACGAGTTAGTGCCATCCCATCATCAATTGCTAAAACCTACAGAGTTCCGTCAGGGTTTTTTTGAAGGCGCGACTTATATTCCTTGAGCTTCATGTATATGTCGTCGGGACTGAACACAGAAGCACCGAGTCGGGCGGGTTGGTTGCACTACAGACAAAACCATATTAGAGCATTGTAGTAGCCGAACACTTTCATACCTTTTCATACGTGAGAATCTGGAAGGCAGCTTGAAGGATCTGGTTAATAGACAGTTCTGAAAAATGACTGCCCTACGAAGTCCCAGTAAATATAAACCAAAACGGGGCAGCGAAAAACACCTGACTCTTTGTATAGCCTTTCGACGGGCAAGATTAACAATGGGACGGACTCCAGTCTCCTTTGGTAAAAGGCGCACAAAGGAGAACCCTAACTTGCGCTGGCGCAAGACCTCTTTGGCCTCAGCCTATCGTCATTGTCAGCTAAATATACAGCCTAACCGAGTGACTACACATACATCAGACATTTTTAGGAAGGTATGGCAAGAGAGCCGCTCAATCAATGGGGCACACATAGTTTCCCAATCGTCATGACGGAAATAGAGGACTCGGTTCCGAAAAGCTGATGTTTCTGTGATATAGAAGTTGGTCTAAAGTCGATCAGCTAGTTTACTTCGCAATGAAGAGAGTGAAGTCTTACCTTCAACAAACAGGACACGAACGAATCAAAGTACCAGAAAATAAATTCCTCCAGAAGCTCTCGACGTTTTAGCGCGTCAGATACTGATACTCTTGACTGGTGACGAGCTGATTCGCCGGGGGGCATGAGCCAGTCACAAGCATAAGTGCTGAATCCTTGGAGGACGTGGTGAAGCGTCAAGGTCTCAAATCGTCGACATTGAATGAAGTCTTTGACATCTAATGGATCAAGTGAGTAACGCTTACAGTATGATTGGAAAAAAATTCATACATTTCATGATTACTTTGAAGTTACTTTCGTTTCCCCAGAACGCCTTTGGTATAACTATCTTAGTGACCAGCAACACGTATCGATAAACCTTGATGTGATATATAGACGTTAGGATAAAATGACTTCTAGAACTATATTCTGGCCACAATGTACCTCGACAAATGGGCAGGCGAAGTCCGCAAATCGAGGCTTGGCTTTGGCGTGTCGTTCCGCTTGTGTCAACCCAAAAGGCTGTATCAGATTACCACTTGAATCGATGGACGAATTTCCGAAGCTTGGTGGCACTTGGGAAAGCAAGATAGATTGTTCCGAAACGCATTCCTGAAGGCACGGGCTCATTCAACCATACGCCTTTGTACACTGAAACACACACCAGAATGGCACTTGAATCGAGTTGTTTACCTTCTGAACTCTTGAGCTGCAAGAAAGGTCTGGCAGAGAGGATATATGAATGCCTTGGCGACGTACCTTTGAAGGACAGACTTGATCTCGCAGAGCCGCGTAGCCACATTTCCTATGTCTCCATATCATTGACTCTAGCAGCGGGAGGATTTCTTTCAGCCGTTTAGGAGTTTTACAGGTGCCTAAGGACTAAATAAATCATTAACTTTACAAAACCGGAGATGGACAAACATACTCACCTTTATTTCAGCTTCCCTGTCCATATAATCCGGCGCATCGGAAGCATTCTTTCTTAGACTTGCGGTGAAAAAGGTATTATGCAGACCATACTGTCGAGGAAATACATATTTCGAGAGATGGCGAGCATGTTTCACCTGCTCCTTAGGATCGGGATCCACATACTGGTCCGGGTCAACCTTTGGTGGCCGTCGATACGAAGGGTGGATACGATTCAAGATATCTGACGACCATTTGTAATCTCTTGGATTAGTGCTAAAGGATCGACGTACGTGTTACAGGAAGCCCAAAGACGATTTTGTTCGACTTCGGGAGACGTTGTGGTCTTCCATAGAATAGTCTTGTACGGGCCAAATGTATTTCCACAGGTGTACGACATCTGTGAATACATGAGGACCGGACGGACGATGATAGAGGATCTGACTGACTTACTTGAAAATCTGTTTACCCCGAGATGCACCTACCAAACCGGAGAATTTCTGGCGTTTCATAGGTCGCTCGCCAACCCAGGGACACGGTCTTTTCTCGCCAGCTAGTTTCTTCTGAAGAGAATGCGACGAGGTGAAAGAGTCTTTGATCTTCGGCGCCAAAGTAACAATGGGCTCGCCAGTCATTTGGCAAAGACAACCATTTGGAAGGGATATAAAGATATTGGTTTCGCTCAAAAGATACAACATAGGATTAATACCGATGCTACGCAAGAATGAATGCTAAGTTGAGCAATTGTTCAAACCAACTGACCGCTGAAGAAGTGTCTCCCATTCCGGCGACTGAAGGGCTGTGACAATGGTATTTACAAAATAGTTGGAAATACCAACACGGCTCCCTTGTTTTCCCATGTCGTAATCCTTAAACACCTGTACTCGCGCTCAAAAGGTTTGAAATCGTAAACTAACTCCTTTGTTACTGACCCGTCGATAACCGGCGGTCAAAATATTCTGAGGCCTCCTAGACTCGGCGAACCTGAAGATCCGTTCTTGCACCCTATCAAGAACCTTGTGAGAATCAGCATAGTTCCTACCCGACAATGAGAGAAGTACCTCTCGCATGTCTGTCTCAGGTGCAAGAACTTCAAATGGTGGTCTGAGGAGGTCCCCAACACGCACAGCACAGTCATTGAAGGCTATATATGTCGTATTCAATAAGCTTGTATAGTTAACAGCCTCGTTGTTCTCTTGCTCCAACAGATAAGTTGAAGTTGCTCCGGAATCAGGCTGAAGAATCTCAGAGAGATAAGTCCGTAGATCTTTGACATGAGAAAAGTAACTTCGCAGTAGGACTGTCGTTATTAAAGGCTTGGATACTGTCTCGGTCATTATTACAGTTGATATGATGCGTTGGAATTTAGTCAAGCATGACAGAAATAAGTAAAAGGGTTAAAAGTCACGAACGCGTGACATAGTCATGTGTGCTTGACGTAAACTCTGTCACACAGATTTCATCTTATCTTCCATTCTCAGGAAACGGCTAACCACACGGTCCGTACCTCGACTGCACAGCCTACATAATCGCCGTTTTGTGTCACTTTCGCAAGATGCCTTTGAGGATTGGATACGGTATGACGGAAAGTGATATTTATTGACGGCTTCATCATTGTTCGATCTTAAGTCAGGGAGCACTTTTCCTCGCCACTTCTTCAATTCGCTGCTGCAGATGGTGGTAGGACGTTTACTTTAGTCGAGTGCCCAAGTATGTCGATTGCCCAACTTATTTGCTACATTCATGGCGTGAAACTTTCCACAGGCGGCACTGGACAATTGATTTCCAGATTAACAAAGGACGAGATTGATGTCGCCATGTCAGTCGTCTGAGTTCCAGTCAATTAAGACCCCTGATCTTGACATTTTCCAATTGATCTAGAGCACTTACGGATCCTTTGATCTCCGGCATTGCCAATGGATCGAATGCTTACAAGCTTGTCGGTAGTTTTGTCTCTACACCTCTTAACTGGTTCGTCTCGTCTTCCTCTAAGTCAATTGACAATGTCTGACCCGTGCACAAGGGCTGTTATTGCAGGAAGAGATGCAAATTTCGCTGACATACCCAGCCTCAAAGGAACGACTATCGGGATTTCAAGGCAGGGAAGGTAAATAAATCGCATTGTTTTCCAGTAACTCCTCGTCACTCCGCACTATAGTGGTTCCCAAACAATGGCGTATGTAATGGCTCTCCAACAGGGATGGCCTACTGATGACCTGAAATTTAAAAGTGAGTTTCCATGCTCAATATGTTATCTTCATAAATTTAACGTTTAGTGAAGTTAATAACGACATTCGTGGTCTTATAAATTCAGTAAATGACGGCTCGACAAGTGCATTTATGTGGGAATGGTTTACAACCAAACCTTTCGTTGATGCAGGCGAAGTCAAGTTTGTCAGTGTCGTAGATAAGCCATTTCTATGTTTCTTCATTCACCGTGAAACCTAGATCGGGTCAGTGCCGACCCCTTGGCCCTCCTGGCTTATCGCTGCCCACCCATCACCCACGCGCGCTCCTGTCGACGAAATTCGCCATTTTTTGGAGAATTTGACAACATACGTTCGAGCATTCGATTCTTTAGAAAGTCGTGAGAGCGCAAATGTGGAATTCATTAAAAAGCATTTCGGATATCCATCTGATGACATCGAGGTACTGTTCTGATTTGGTTTGGAATGCCGCGGGCTGAATGTGTTGCACAAAAGGCATGGCTCAAGACTGTCGCATACCCACAAAGTTGCCTTCAGATTCCTCAAGAGGTTATCACGGATACCCTGAGGTGAGTGATCCCTTATACATTATAACCTCGATGAGAAGTCATGTTTTCATTAGTGTTCTCGAGGAAGCTGGGGTGGTTAAGATGCCTGAAGGTGGTTATACTATTGGAAAATTCGTAGACACAGATATCGCTATGCTCACTTAGAGCTACAATCGCAACACTCCTCGGACAGTACTCTTGCCTATACGTTTATTTTCACGTTCAATTGTTAAATGACCGAGTATTCAAGAACTCTTTATCATGGTAGATTGAAATTGGTATGAAATAAAAGATGAAGGCATATGGAAAACATTGCAAGGTATCATAGCTACTCATATCTGCCCTCAAACTACTTCTTCAATAATTGCAGACGGCGGCGGCTCGACTCCAACTAGCTTATCATCGTCTACTTCCTCTGTTTTCTCCGATTTTTTCTCTCTGTTCAAAAAGCCTGTAAATCTGTGTCAGATCTATACTATTGATGAAAACTGGCTACACGCCTTTGAGTTTCGCCTTGTTAGCCTTGTCCCGTTCGTTGTCAATGGTACGGAGCCGTGCAAGCTCGACATCATAGATAGCGGCATCTAATTGTGCGAGATGATAAATAAAGTAGCTCAGCGAAAACGCTGAAATCGACTGACCTGATGGATTCTTCTCCTTGATATCTTGCAATATCTTCACTGCTTTCTCATGATATCCCTGCTCTCCTAGTGCCTTTGCTTTCCTAAACAGGGCCTTGGTATTATTCTCATTCTTATCAAGAGCCTAGAGCGATCGATGTTCGTAAGTGACGGGTGCCTGATTGATCAAAACAGCGTGTTCCACTCGCCTTCTGGGCCGTTTCCAGGACACGTTGCCAGTTACCATTCTTCATGTGACAAGCCGACATATTCGCATATATTTTCTCAATTATATCGTCAACCTAAAACGATCGATGATGTTATTGCGCCCTGAGATCGATTGCAGTGTGCGAACGTTGGTATACCTCAGTCTTCTCTTTGATATCCTTTCCATCCTTGTCCTTCTGTGGCGTCACCGATGGGCCAACACCAATACTCTGAAGCGCAGTTCTAGAAATATACTTTTTGAAAAATCCGAGAAACCGCGAGGAATGATGCAACTTACTTGTCCAAGCCGAGAAGAAACATTAGCGCCTACAACAGACGGTAAGAATGTCGTAACACAGGGTTTGTGATTGCAAGACACACCTCATGATATGCAAGGAGAGCTTCAACCCGATGAGACAAAAACCGCTCGGTATAACACTATTACTTACCAGCCTTCACGTCCCCACCTTTGAACGCTTGATCGCCAGTCTCCTTCTTCTGCTTTGCAATCTGGAGCTTGATTGCCGTCGCAGACTCTGCCTCTGGCACAGCTTCTGACATCAAATTTAAACGGTAGGCAAAAACTGGATTCTTGGACAGATGATAGTTATGTGGCGTGGAACGAGGTTGGTCAATCCTAATATTATCGCGTATTGAGGCTGTGCTATCTATATGCGTGTGTTTGTATCAAATCCCACCCCTCCCAAACCGTTCCGAGCAACGAGCAACAAGCAGCAGTCCTTTGTACTTACACCCCATGTCGCTCTTAGCCAACATCCTCGGCTTCTCCGCCTTTGGGCTGGCGGCGCGGATTGGCCAGCTCATGATTCAGAAAAGAAACATTTTTGACAGTGAGTCTGACCTCCGTTCACACCCCGGCTGAACAAGGTTTTGTGATAACCCACAGACCCGGGCGGCCACCTGATTTCCATGGGCGTTTTCGGATATGGAGGATACTGGGCGTATCAATGGGATCAACGCGCAGCGGTTATTTTGCGAGAAAAGCGTCAAGAGATACAAGAGCGCCGGGAGAAAGCAATTGCGAATGCAAAAGCAAAGATAGCAGCGTCGGCGTTGTCAGAGTCAGAGTAGACGGCGTTGTGTGCTCCTTTAATGTACCAAAAACAGTATAGAACCCCCAGTGCGTGTGCATCTCAGAATATTCCAAAAGGTAGCTGACTGACCATATGACCAAGGAGGCCGTAATTGTGCTCTTCTACTAAATACATCGAAACGCTACAATATACCTCAAGTTCACCCAACTTACTCCTTGTGAGCGGCGTTGGAACTCGCCTTCGATATATTGTACGGTCTTCACTACAAGATAACACTACATGTCAATAAAAGTATGGCATAAGGATGGCTCCATGTGTGTGTGTGTACACATTATGTTCCTTGACCTTTCGCACTATACAACCCTCTTTTCTCCTGGGGTAATCATTCATGCTAGAAAAATCACATCAGAGTCCGCGGAAGTTTACGATGTATCCATGCATATGACAGGTGTCATCTCAGTTTCCTGCTATCACAACACAAAGCTGCACCCACGGAGTCTCGTTTTCCCATCTGCACACGTGAGAACTCTCTCAAACCGACAAAAAGTCTTGTCCAGAGGACAGTCTACTACGTACTACTTTTGGGACACTACTTCACGAATGACGAGCAGCCCAGCAATGGGAAATCCCACGAGTCAAATGTCTAAATCTCAGAGCTGGGTACGGAGACTATCACATGGACACCGAGACATCACGTCTCCCACTGTAAACATTCTTAAAATATGCCCAACATAGGCACCCTAGCGACACAATAAGTCTAGAACCGTAAGTCTAGACCTGATGGTAACAACCCCATCAGAGACGAGCACGAAAAAATTTGTAGTTAATGCACAATAGAAAAATACAGATATGAAAATAATTATCAAGGTTTCCATCAACCAACCATAATCGAACAATAAAGGAGCAGGGAAAATACGACGTGCGAATAAGAAGACACCTCTTGTTACATAGAGAAGAATGAAAGGGGGAAAAAAAGATGGCACATGAAGACACAGGGATGGGCATGATATATAACCCGAACGAGAAAAGGAAATAGTACACAGGGAAAGAAACAAATAGACAATTATGGATACTGATGAGTGAGTGAGGAAATGCCTATAAAACGACCAACCAGGATCTTATGAGGGCAAATTCAATACCATAAGGGAACGGAGAGGGGAAGATAGGGAAGGAGGGAGGGGGGTAAATTAACAATAGCCAGACTCAAGAAAAGTAACGAATGTGTAGTAGTATTCCGAGGAGTGATGATGTGGGGAACAAACTGGAATGAATATCTGAGGTGGTGGTACACGCTCGTCCCGACGAACAAAATTCCGAGGATATGGGATGTTAAAAGAGTGTGAGTGAGATATATATCAAAAGAGTGCAGTGTGTATGTATGCGAGAATGAGATGATGGGGTTGGTCTTGGATGGATGGAGTGTGATGTGACGATGGGAAGTGGGAAGCAAGTACATGAATGAATATGTGTTCCTGACCTTATGGCAAAGAACGGCAATGGGTGGGAAAAATGAGGGTGGATGACCGTCGTAATGCCAACGAATGATGGACCAAGAAACGGAGTGGGATGAGTCGAGGGGATGATCAAATGAAGCATGAAGGGGAAAAAAAAAGTAGAGATATCATTAGTGAGTGTGAGTGACCGATGAGAGGTTAAAGAGAGTGTGCAAGCTTGTAATCAATGAGTATAGTATACATAGAACAAAAAAAAAAGATGGCGATAACCGACCGAGGCGGAAAGGAAGGAGGGTGCTCAGGGAAATACAAATTAAGCAAGGCAAAAAGGCACATGGAAAATCGAAAGCGGGAAAGACTAGGGCCGGCCGGCGCATCAAGGGGTTTGATGACAACATGGATCCTAGGACGGCGAGCATGAATGTAAATTGATAATTGCCACAGGGGAAAGGGGGGAAGGGCGGTAACTGGCGGTAACCATTCAGGGAACACGTAAACCACGTGGAACAATCCAGGGAAGATTATTTTTCTTTTGCGATTGCCCGATGCGATACCAAGGGGGAAGACGGAGATGACTGGAATAGGTGCGCATGCTTGCGTAATGCAGAAAAGACCGTGACGATGACCAAGTTGGTTGCAGATGGTGTTACAAGTTTTGACGGAAACAAATTACAGATAACAAAGTTGAGAACAGGAATGCAAAATCTCGCTTGTCTCGAAACGACAAGAGATTTCTGGATGAGTTAATTCTTTGAGAAAGAGGCTCCATTTACCGCAACTGGAACGCGCTGCCGAGCTGCCCGAGCTCCACCTGCTTCTGGCGCTCTCTCTGCAAACCGTTTATGTCCTCATCGTCCCCCTCGGCATCGGCATCGTCGCCGGGAACACGAAGACTCCCAAACGATATCCGCCGACCAAGTGTGATTCTCTGAACCCTCCTGAGCGTCTTTGGCCTTTGTGACGAGGGGGGTGTCTCGGGAACTGGACTCATCCGCGTCTCAGAGGACAGTCTACCGGTAGGAGCGGGGGAAGCATGCGAGCGAGGGCCATAGGGGGGTTCCGAGGCCAAGGCAGGAAGCTCAGCACCGAACATGGTTGGATTCCGTTTGAGAGACATCGGGGTTGCTCGAGGCTTCCGAGTTGCCTCTTTAGTCGTTACGGCGGCGGATTGACCGGATTTGTTCTCGGCGTCTCCTAATGGGGCGTCCCTGGATACGCCATAGCCCTTCTTCAACTTTGGAATAGGGGATTTTGGCGAAGTGGCAGTAAGCGATTTGCAAGGAAGGCAAGGAGCTGTCGCGGGCACTTTAGCCCGAACCTTTTTTAAAGTGACAGTCGGGGGAGTGTTGGGAGGAGTGCCGATATTTACAGACAGAGGAGGGGCGAGTCTACCTACCTCCTTTACTCGCATCTTCTTTGCACCCTTGGCACGGATCTTTTCTTCTTCATCGGATGATAGATAGGCCAATGAATCCTTGTTGTCTGCAGGGTGAGCAGTTGAGATGCCTCCGAAAACATGGCGTTCACGCCTCACTTCCTGAGCTAGAGCTCCAAAGGCAGGAGCACGTTTTGCCCCAGCGAGGGGAGAGGACTCGAGATTCTCCTTGTGGGGAAATGGTGCATGCCTGATGTCCTTGGCAGGGCCATAAAAAGATTCTGATTTGCGGACTCTCTGGACTCGAGGGTCGGCACAGCCTAGACCACTATTGATCGAGACAGAAGATGCAGAAGTAGAGGAAATATTGGAAGAGGTACGGCGAAGGATACGATCGGCAGAGAAGGACGACAGGGTATTGAGGGTCGAGGAGCTGGGAGTCGATGTGCCGGCACGAGAGGAACGAGTGGTGAAACACGCAGGGGACGCCAGACGGGTGCGGGAGACATACGGATGGAAGTTGGATTTCGCGATAAGACGGTCAGAATGTTGGAGGCGGTCAGTTACGCTGAATCATAGGTCAGAAACAAGAACCTGTGGACCGATGAAACGTACAGCTCGATGCGGTCATCATCTCTAAGGTCTGCGTTACTCATAAAATCCATGCTGGACTGCTTGTACAACGGTCGCCTCTTGCGAGGAATTTTTGCATCGTCCATATCGACATCGGAGTAGCCGCCTGTTGGACGGGAACTGTCCTCGTCTGCACGGGCACGAGAGAGCTCGATGAGCTTGACGCGTGTTGCGCGGAGAGAATGGGGCCAGTCAACGGGACCTTTTGCTTGAGAGACGCCGCGAGCTATTTTGTCGAGGAGATTGGAGGGAGGGATGGGGCCATTGAAGGGCGTGACAAGCTGGGGTGGGAGCGCGTCGAGGGTCTGGACGCGACGCGTCAGTAAAATTGGAAAAATAATTTTTTAAAAAAAAAATTACTCGTGCTAAGAGACGGATCTGGTCGGGCTTCCAGTCAAACTGGAGTTCATCTGGGTTGGACGAGTTCCAGCTGTCTGTGCTATACCTGTTGGAGGGAGAAAAGAGGGTGTGGGATGAGGCAGAGGGTGTGCGCGGGGTGCGCGGGGACGAGAGGGCATCGCGAGTGCGGGGGAGGCTGAGGGCGGTGGGAGGGAATTGCAGGGAGCCGTGGCGACTTAGGTGCATGGAAATGAAAGGAAGGCGCGAGGCAAGGAAGTAAAGTTGCAGCCTATTTGTGCCGACTTTGCAACTCCGATCGCCCGTGCCTGCACAGATCCCGTGCGGAACCAAGGTCAACTACATTATGCTTAGACATACCATCAGAACCACGAAAATCATCCAGAGATCTGAAAGAATCTATATCAACTAACTCACCGAGCTAATGTCGTCTTGAGTATATTCAACGAGAAATTTGTTTAGAATCCGGATGCGTCTCTCGGCCCATCAAAGTTAGCATTCAATGTTCAGGCCCATAGAGAGCAGAGGTGCTACTAAACTGACTGGCTCGGATACGACTTTGTGGGACCGGATGCGATGTCGGGGGGTCGTATCAAGCCATCTGTCAAAGCTCATACCCGTGAATGTTCTCATCAAGCCAGGAACAAGTGCCGCATCCACCTCAGCGTCGCGCCTAACCCCGACGTAAACATGGCGGAATCCGAGTGGAGCCTTCATAACGCACGTAAGGTGCCCCGCATGTTTTCCAATCTTTGAGCTGGCTTGGTCGTTCGGGTCTTTAGATCATTCTGTGGGTAGGCAGAATTGTGATAAATGAAGAAAATATCAAAGAAAATTATCCTAAGAGAGTGATAAATCGTCTATCAAAGTAATTCAGGTTGTAATATTCAGAGATCTTGCAGGACATCATATAGGTTAGGCCTAGGCATCTGACCTGCATAGGGTCAGTTACCTGAGAGCTGTTCTATGTGAAAAGCAACAAGGTTTGGCTTTTGGCTAAGATATTGTTGGGTCAAGCTCAATAGCAAAGATTTGGATTGATGCGTGGGAAGTGACGTAGATATGGGAAATGTCGTCATTGGGAGAGGATTGTTCCCGGACAACGACGAGGATGGGCGGGGAGCACCGATGCCCGGTGTGCGAAGCGACGTTCACGCGGCCGCAACACGTCGCGCGCCACATGCGGTCCCGTGAGTTTCTGCCCGGCTCGACTTGGACCAAGCAAACTCATCTCCACCCAGACACAGGCGACAGACCCTACCGATGTCAGTTCTGCCCCGATCAGTTTGCTCGCAGGTTTGCTGCTTTTCTTTCTCTACTAATTCCCACCCACTCCTTCTCCAGCGATCTCCTCAGCAGGCACGTCAACAAATGTCACGAGGCCGAAAAGCCGCCTGCGGGTCCCCCCGGGCGCAAGGCCTCCAAGGCTGCCCTCCGCGCAACTTGCTCCAAGCAGACCTGCGACCAGTGCGTCAAGGCAAGTCTCTCCTGCGACGGCGCCAAACCCTGTGGTATGTCTCACTTCCCTCCATCTACCCCTTACATAACCACACCGCAGCACGCTGCACCCAGCGCAAAATCCCCTGCACTTTTGTCCAGTTCAACCGCCAAACCGCACCCACCGGTCCCGGCCACGAACACAATGCCTCAACGCCCGCGTCTGCTCTCGTCTCGTCTCCCTTTTCCACTACCGCTCTCTCCAATTCGTCCCTTTACGAGACAGCCGACGACACCCAGCATGCACAACACCAGTTTTATTCCGATTGGTCTCAAACTTTTTATCACAATGCCTCCGGTGAGTCTCCTCCTCTTGCTTACCTTCTCTACTTTATCTTGTTACAGCCGATCATGATTTTCAACAATATCGTACGTCTCTCTCCGCCATAGTTTCTGTGATTTTCACCAGTTCTCTAGGTCATAGAAGAGGCAGTCTAGACTATGCTGGCAGCCTAGCGAGTGCCTCCATATCGTCCTCCGCTTCTTCGTCCTCTTCCCACCTTCCAATTGAGGCTAATCCCATGCATCAGTCCTTTCAATTCAATGTGGGTATATATATCCTTTTTTGTTCTCTACTCACCGTACATTCAAGACCTCGTTTGATAATTTCCATCAACAACCTAATCCTTCCTCGGACGATTCTCAAGTTCCTTTCAACTCGGCCTTTGGGGTTCTTTCGATCCACGACCCCGATGCCGTCCCGTTTTTCTCCCAACTTCAACAGCACTCCGAGGCCGAGACAGGCGCCAGCGCGTTTATTCTCTCGAACATGGTGGGCACTGGCATGACAGGTGACCCCAACGCGACCCCTATGGCTCGAGACGATGTCAATTGGCTCATCAATGCCAGCTCTGCCGCTAACCTCAGTCATACCACCGCCACGCCCACTGGGTTTCAACCACGTCGTCGCGCTACATCAATGTTCAACGTCAGAACACCGACAGCGGTACCTGAAGCATTTCTACAGTCTCAGCCTACTAGCCAACGACTACAGGCTCACCACGACCACCGCCAACTGTCTCAACAACAAGCTATTTACGGCGTCTTGCACCCTATCCACGCCCCCGTCCCAGTCCAAGATCTCAGCAGCTGGTCTGCAAAGATTCAATCCCAGCGACTACCCGAGCTTAGCATTACCGCTGCAAAGGTAAAAGCGCGTCGCCAAACACTTGCTGGCGGAGAACGCGAGTCAAGTTCTCAATCCCTCCGTTCAGTCCCAGCACCCTCTCTCGCCTTCCGGTCCGGAGGCGACGCGCAAGCTCTCGGCGGTCAAGCAACCTCACTCGTCGCCTTTAGAGACAGCGCTTCACCTGCGGACCCATATACACGTTCGTCCTCGTCGTCTACCACCACTTGGGAGAATATTGGCCCCGAAGCCGGGATGCGTCCGGCTTTCAAGCGGTTGCCATCCGCGACGCCGCTCGAACACGGTCGCGAGCACAAACGTGTGCTCATTTCTTACCCTCTTGACAATGGTGCTGGACCTGGCTCGGGGGGATGCGCTGGTTCAAAAATTGAAGACGCCTCGATGGCCCTGTTTGATCGTAATCGTGAACCTGACCGTGTCCTCTACTCTGATGTCATTAGTGCTGGATCTGGCTCTGTAGAGGTTGGAGAACATTTGGTTACGGAAATGGGGAGATCTACGGCGGGCCCGGGACCGGGTATTAGGAGCATGATGAATATGGCGGAGAGAAGGGTAAGTGTTGCGGAAGGTGATGATATCTTGTTTGGCCTCCAGCCTGGCACGCTTTAAACTACTTGCGATGTTTCGGTGTGTGTTTACTTTCATTCATCTTGCATTAGTTTTGACGTGACGCAGCTTGTCTTTTGTCGTTGTATAAGGTGGATAGACGGTGAGATATTGGCATAATATGTATCATCATCCTGATTTATCTTGTGCTTCGTAGGGTATATCATGTATTTGTACACACTTTTAAAAAAATCACGGCGACTAGTGGGTTGGACATAGACTGGCTGATCCACTCGAGTCGATACGTGTGTCAATAGTTATTTCTTGATTGATTGTTTAGTATATATATATATATGTTGTGGGACGGAGTCATTGTCTTTTCTAATTCTATCTATTGTCTTGTTACCGTTTGATAGCCAGATTTAATGTGCGTGGTGCGTCCCTAGGATTTCTTGAAAGATTTCAAGCATCATATACCTTCTCCAAGTTATGGCCATGCGATATAAGTCATTCCTTTTGCACGTTTCTCGATCGACCCACTGAGCGTGCACGTCAACATCGTCTCCGTTCTAAAAAACAAAATTCATGCCCGGCTTTCGACTTGGTTCGTGTTGATAGAGAGTGGATAACGCGAAGGGCAAAGAATGGAGCCAGTCAAAAACCCCTCGAAGTGTTTGAAAAGCGCACTCAGTGACCTTTCGAGCGTCGATGGACCGACTCTTTGATCAGGAAGTGACAATAAACTAGCCGTCTCCTGGTAAAAGGAGAAATTTTACACATGGTAAACTAGCAGGAAAAAAAAAATTCGTGGCCAAGCTTCTCTAGATGACGCCAAGGTTTTAGGACTCCATGAATCGAAACAGTCTAGTGTTCGTCTCACGTCAGTAGGAGGTCCTATATGCTTACACAATGTTTTGTCGAGTCTGTGAAGGCTACATAGGAATGCCCGCTCGGCTTCGTTATAGGAGAGATTCGGATTCTATTCACTTGGCTTGGCTACCAATATGTCGTAAAAAATTGTGGGGTGCAGATCGGAAATCATTTGACTGGCAAAGGGGCTTCTTGCGTCAACTATTGCTCATGTCTTCACTCCAAAACTTGTCTCCTGTTCCGTCCTAGGTCTTACTGCAGCGATTGATTACCAACCCCAGCTTAGCTCCCTCAAAGCCAGCTCCCAATCACGTGCGAGAAGCACAGGGGGCGTTCTCCCCCTCTGACAATGCGCTCCCCTCACCTCGTTAGACAACCCTCTTTTCCGTGTCTCCAAGGATGATCGCAGACCTCTCCTCTTCCTTCGCTCAATGGTATAAATACCCCCCCACCCCTCCGATTCGACGAACATCCTCACCTGGTCAGCCAGCTTCAGCACTTCCACCAAGCACACACTCTCTCAACCAACATGAAGTTTAGCATCTTTGCAGTAACTGCCGTCCTCGGTTCGGCCGTGCTCACGGCTCCCGTTCTGGGCGCACCGACCGAAGTTGACATCGATGCCGTGTGTTTTCATATTTTTCGTCTTCTTTGAACATGAATGATATTAATGTAAATAAATATTTTAGAGAGACACCGCTGCCGTAGCGGGTAGGCCTTGGCACAAGCACTGGAGGCCCTGGCACCACCATCATCACCACCATCACGGCCACTGGCGCCGTGAGGAGCAAGCCGAGGCCGAGGAAGCAATGGAAGAAGAGCAGGAGAAGCAGCTCTGGACTCGCCAACGCAACTCTGGCAATGCTGGTAACGGCGGCGGCGGAGGATCCGGCGGCAACGGCGGAAATGTCAACAATCGCGGCGGTGGACGCAACACCGGCAATGCCGGTAACGGCGGCGGAGGAGGTTCCGGAGGAAATGGCGGCAATGTCAACAACCGTGGCGGTGGACGCAACTCTGGCAACGCTGGTAACGGCGGTGGAGGAGGCAATGGCGGCAATGGCGGTAACGTCAACAACCGTGGTGGCGGACGTAACAGTGGCAACGCTGGTAACGGCGGTGGAGGAGGCAATGGCGGAAACGGCGGTAACGTCAACAACCGTGGCGGTGGACGCAACACCGGCAACGCCGGCAACGGTGGTGGAGGTGGTTCCGGAGGTAATGGCAACGTCAACAACCGTGGCGGTGGACGCAACACCGGCAACGCCGGCAACGGTGGTGGAGGTGGTTCCGGAGGTAATGGCGGCAACATCAACAACCGCGGCGGTGGTGGACGCAACACCGGCAACGCTGGTAACGGCGGTGGAGGCGGTGATGGCGGCAACGGCGGCAATGTCAATAACCGTGGCGGTCGCAACACCGGTAACGCTGGCAATGGCGGAGGAGGTGGCGAGGGTGGCAA
>QLON01002084.1:21262-48253 GCA_003313675.1 Termitomyces heimii | reverse complement strand
CCTAAACTTATTCTATTTGGATTTTTCTGCCAAATAAGTAGTTATTAAAATATTATTAGTATATACTCTAATATACTTTAAATCTCCCTCTGCCAGCTATATGACTAAGCCTTGGCCTTCAGAGGTTACTCTTACAAGTACTTGAAACTGAGGAGGATACAGTGCTTATAGCAACTAGCTAACTATATTAAAGATGCAAAGAAAGGATAATGGTGTGCAGAGAGTGCATAATGGAGAGATAAAATGTGGACTTAGCCAAATTGGCTGTGGGTGGTGAGTGCCACATTGTAAAAGTGATCTTTGGAGGCTGTGGCTCAGTTACACAGCTAGCAAAGGGAGATTTAAAAGTATATTAGAGTATATACTAATAATATTCTAATAATTACTCACTTAGCAGAGAAAGATTCAAAGAGAACAAGTTTAGGGATTTTCTATGCTAGGATCAATGCTTCTAGAGCCTTTGAAGTATGAAAAACAACTGTATAAGATAACAAAATCATAAAAACTTGAAAATTGCTTAATGAAACAATTGCACAAATAAGATAAGGAAACTCTGAACTTTGGAAGTTAGAAAGGCAAACTCTAGCTTATATAAACAGTCTATATATAGTGTTTAAGGGACCACATTTGCCTAAATGATAGTTAAAGTACCACAGCACCTTGAAGGCTAAAAGTAGTACTAATAAATAGTATGGAAAGAATAAAAGTAATAAAGTAAAAAAAAAATAACTGAAAATAGAAGAAAATGAATGGAGGAAGAATGAAGAAATAAAAAGTGAAAGAGGGAATAAATGAGGAGTCCCCTAACACATGTAATTGCAGCATGTGATAGGGTATATGACTAAGAGGTGTAATGCAGCATATAGTATGTAGTTAGGTGGCAGCTAGCATATGCTAGCAAATATAATCATGAAAAATTAGCTAATAGAGTGACTAGACTTAGCCAGGGAATTTTTTTTTCTTTCTGTATTTATGTTAGTATGCCATTGCTCAGTGACAACTGGATTAAATATAGCCTTACTTGGCCAAGCAGAGCTGGAGTAACTTTGGAAAGGGGAGGCCTATAAAAGATTGTTCTAATTCACAATAATAGCCTCTACTAAAAAAAAAAAGTGAAGCTCTGCTAGGGGCTCCTCAGTATGCTATCTAGCATATCAAGTCTATATAAGGCCTACAGACTTAAATGTGGCCTGAGCAGATGATGGCTCATTGCATGATGTATCTTGGAAAATAAGGGCCTCTAATAATGAGGGAGTTTGAGAGGCAGATGCTTCTGCAATACTAATAGTACTAGCCCATGCAGCTGGTATATAATATACAGCTTCATAAGACAGGCAAGTCTATAAAAGTAAACAATAATAGTTATAAGACTATAATCTTTATAGAATGCCATAGTAGGATATGATGTATAGCAAATATTGTAGATATAAGAGCAACTTCTAGAGGCTGTGGCTCAGTCACACAGCTAGCAGAGGGAGATTCCAAAATATATTAATAAAGGTAATATAAGTACAAGTAGTAAGGTACTAACCTAGTAAAGAAAGATTCAAAGAGAATAAGTCTAAGGATTTACTCTGCCTATTGATAGAAAATATTCTGAGGTCAAGTCACATGACTGTCACAAGTAACATCACACCTTGATGTTACAAAGTGTGACTGAGGTGACTAATGTCATGGTCATAGTTATATTACAAGTTACATAGCCACTAGATCATGGAGCCATATAAATTGAATTACTTTTTTAGGGTCTAGCAAAGATACTAATAAAGAAGTTTATTCCCACAGTCTAGCCAGTAAAGAGTTTGATGAAAGCAATAGAAGGCAGATGAATTAGAGTGAAAGAACCTAGAAATTAGAAGGAAACATGAGGTAAGGGACTTCTAAAAGAGAGATTTCCTAACAATAGGCCTGTGCAATATATAAAGCAATGAGGCTATTACATACCTCCTTCTAGACCACTAATTGTTAATAAATCATTACTAATACTACTACAGGAAATAGTGCCTACTTAACTATTTAAGAAGGCAGTAGCACTCATAAAGTGGTATAATAGAAAGAGAAAGTCTAGGACATTCCAAAGTATGACAAGAGCAAGAAAAAGCCTAAAGAGTCTATGCTGGCAGATAACTAGTACCTTGCTGAAGTGCTTTAGCAGCTAGAAAATGCTGAGCATTCTGTGCTTGCAGATGCATTAATTATTCTTATCCTTATAAGCTCTTTAATAATATTGAGAGTCTAAAAAAGCAGCATTAATTAGTACTATCACAAATTAAATATGCATCTTCTCTGTAAACAGAGCAGAAACAGCTTTGAAAAGAGAAACAAGAGGCAAAATAGCCTTCCTTACCAGTAGAAACTTTTGCTGAAGTAGTCTAGACACCATCACAATCTGCTATTGAGCAGTTATTAAAAGAAGCAATATTAACCATATAATTATTACTAGGAGTATCTAGTAAGGTTCAAAAATTGTTAATTCAGCCACTTAAAGAGCTAACTGTTGCTAAAGAAGCAAAGATGGTAGTATCACTAATAGCAGCTCAGAGAGTTGTGCTACTTAAGCCAGCAATAAAGGTTACTGCTGTAAGGGTGATTTTTGAAAGCTGTGACTCAGTTATACAGCTGGCAGAGGGAGATTCAAAGAGAATAAGTCTAAGAATCTACTCTGCCCATCAATAGAAAATATTCTGAAGTCAAGTCATGTGATGGTTATAGGTGATGTCATGGTGTGACATTGTCACACTAATGTCACAGTATGTGACTTATGTGACTTATGTCACAGTCACAGTCACATCACAATAATTAAAGCCCTCATTGAAAGTAATTCATTTTCTAGGATCTGCAAAGGCTCCCAACTAATAAAGAAGTTTATTTTCACAATCCAGTCAGTGAGGAGTTTGATGAAGGTGATAGAAGGTGGATGAATTAGAGTGAAAGGCCTGAAAATTGGAAGGAAACATGAAGTAAGAAACCTCCAAAAGAGTAGTTCTCTGACAACTGTTCTTTTAAGACTGCTTAGCCCACTAGGGCAAGTAAGAGAGCAAGTGGTGGAGCCAAACCTTATAGAAGTGATACTGATGACCATGAGGCAGGGCCTAAATGCCTTAATGTATGCATTAGTGCAATCAACAGTGCTAAAACCAAAATGCAGTGGTTGTTACACTTAAGATAAGAATGAACTTATTGCTTGCATATTTTCAGAAAGCATCTTAGCCAAGGCTAGTGTAGTAACCCTGCAATTTGCTCCTTTGCAGACTGTTCTAACTTCTTTTGGGTCACTATTAATCATAGTAACTGTATATAATATGCACATAAAACAACAGTTGGCACTATGAATTAAGCTAATGCATATAATTGCTAAAAAAGAGAACATCTCAAATGACAATTAGGAGGAAGAGTATTTGGAGAAAAATTTAGACTCTGTAATGCCTTATAAGAAGAAGCAGCAACTGGTCAAAAAGCTGCTCAAACTAACAAAAATCATGTGAAGAAAATTAAGCTTAATCAAAAACTGAGCTGCATGTACTTTGCCTTCTTTATATGCAACATGAGGAGGGAACAAAGAATTTTGACCCAGAAGCTATTAGCTTTTACTACTACATGGGTGAGGACTCACACCATGAATACCTTATTATTAGCTGGAGAATGCAATTTTTCATGGAGCTCCACAATGACTCCATTGTGTCTATGCTAAGAGCTAGTTCTAACAAGCCAGGAGCAATAGCAGTAGAAGCTTTGGAGCAGCCAGAGGCAGTACCATCAAGCTGCAGCTCATCTTCTTCATTTACCCATGACATCACACCAGATGTGGAGATAAATTAGCAATCAGTGGACTCTACTAGCAAAGTGGTCATTTTCAAGGTGGTAGAAACTGAGGAGGGGCAATTTAGCTTCTGAATACATATTATTATATTGTTAAAAGAAACAGATGAGCACAAGCACTCCTTCAACTACTGAGCCATACATTCACAGCTTACTTAAATCTCTGCAGAATACTTCTCACCTGCACTATATCCTGCACATAACACACTATTATCCCACCAAAACCCCATGGGTCTTTAAGGCCTCTCTTCTTTTAGCTGTTATATGTAGAATGCTGCATGCTTAAAAAAAATAACAAAATGGAACCTCTTCCCTTCATAGTATAGAACAACAATTAGTTTAAAAAGGTTACATATAACAATAATAGCATAAAAGCATTTATTTTTTATTTTATTTCTATTTTATTCTATTTATATTGATATTTTTTATATGCATATTGTGCATGTAAATATTGTATTAGTCAACTTACTTAGCAATTAGCTAAGCAGTCTTGTTTTTTTTTTGTTTTATTCATGTACATAGAAAAATCTAATGCTTTGAACATATTCTATTTAACACTAAAATACTAACAAGCTTATAACATTGTTACATCTGCCTTCACAGAGAAGTCACTAAATTATGGCACTAAAAGTGTTTCACAATTGTTTGGTCATATACTACAGTTAATGGTTCTGAAAGAGTGATGCTAAAAATCTCAGATCTGTCACAATGCTTTGCTTCTCTTTCTGAATCAACCATGCTTGAATTAACTCAGTGCTAATAAAAACTCATTGTTTTCCTTTTTCTATGCTAGTTTCAGATCCTGGCTCCTTATTACTTGAGTTCTTGCAATTTATAGTTGTGTAAGCACATTGAGATAAGATGAAATTGCTTACCTCTCTTTGTCTTATATTGTGTCAACAGCAAACTCATTATTGCAACTGTGGAAGTGCTTACATGCTTTATAAACTAAGCAGTTCTGTACTTTAGGGCACTGCAACACAAGCAGAGCTAGACACTAATAAGGTACCAACAGCTCTTAGTGTTGTTGCCCACTCAGCACTTGTAAAACTAAATGAAAAGTTAAAACAATTAGTAATGAAGTGAAGAAGAAAACATTTACCACTCCACAAGCCTCTTTAAAGGCTTATTATTCCTTTACACTCACTATTTTCTTACTCTTCACCTCATGTAACTCCACTCCTATGCTGACTCCAGTTTCTGCTACTATATTGTCCCAACAAAGCACCAAAAGGTTTTTTAGCTCCTTGTTTAAGAAAAAGGTCTGTGATAAGTGTTAATTAATAATAATAAACAGAAAACAATAATTTACTTACTTTGTACTAAGGCTCCTTTGCCTTCTGAGATGCATTTAATGGTAAGCCCTTTTTGCTCATTAATACTGCCAGGCTCTTGACAAAACTAACAAGCAAGCCATTGTATAGGAGTAAAACAGCACTACACTTGCCACTAACACTGCCACCACTGCCTCTACTGCCTTGGTTGCCTTTGCTGCCACCTCTGTCTTCTTCTTTGCCACTTCTATCTTTTTCTTTGCCATCTCTGTCTTCTTCTTTGCCACTTCTATCTTCTTCTTTGCCACCTCTGTCTTTTTCTTTGCCACTTCCACCTCTGCCACCTTCACTGCCTCCTCTACTGCCACCTCTACCATCTCTTTCTTCAATGCTTCCCATGCCTCTTAAACTGCTCACCACTCTTTATTCTCCTCTGCTGCCTTCTCCCAGAACTGTTCTTGCCACTCCAAATCCATCTGCACAAGAAGCTCCAAAATGTCCATCTTACTACAAGGGAAAAGATCAGCCCAAAGCTAGGTTGAGGGATTAGTGAAATACTTATATTTGCTGCTTACCACTTACTGTTATATATCCCTCAAAGCCTAGGATGTCCTCCAACTCATTCTCTAACATGAGCATAGGATGAAGAGGAGGGAGAGAGCCTAAGCAGTAAAGATTAATGACAGAGAATGATGGTAATAGGAGAAAAGAAACTTACAAAAACAGTGAAGAAAGCCAACTACAAGGCACCAATGTTCTCTGCAAAGCACTCACAGCACCAAGCAAGCACCTCTTCCTCCCAATCCCACATGACACCCTTTATCCAAACAGACTGCCATTGCTTCCAGGTCATGATGGACTTGATGGCACAGGCCAACTACAGCCTGCCTACAGTTCAATGTGGACTGTATTGGAACGCGAGGTCAGAGGAAATATCCCGGCCATACAAGTTTCAGTAGAACTTGCATGAGCATGGTGAGTTGCCAATATGGCTCAAAGTCCCAGACAACTTGAAGATTTGTCTAGCGGTAAGGCACCACAAATCGATATCAAGTGGACCTCGGACTTGCCGTGCGCCGCAATGACCCATCCTCGACGGTCTCATTCAACATGTACGAAGCTTTTAATTACGGCACGGGTTCTGTTGACTGTGGCCAGGCTGTTGGGCTCGTATTTTCCTCTGAAAAGTCTCGCTCAACTGTGAGAGTCGCGCCTTTCCCATGCACTAACCTGTCAGTTCCCTACATTCTCCACGGTGTGGATACGAGAGGTGGATCTTCGGTCACCCATCAAAAAATCCTTAGATAGGGACTATGTACCTCCTCTAGATGCCCGTGATGGGAATTAAAAAGACGTTGGCCGGGGGAGCACACACCCAGCAGACTTCGAACCTCTCTGAAAAATCGTCGTTCATTTCCCGATTAATCGTTTTGAATATATAGGCTGCAGTATATTGGACTTCCAAATGTAACTTGAAGATCATGTGACCGGTTTCATTTGAATTCCAGCTCTTTATTAAGGGAAAAAAGTTTCAGTAGTCATGTTCCACTCTGAGCGCCGAACTTTGACCATGTATTACAAGCATCTATTCATCAATTACAAAGCTGATTGCCAGGCAGCGATCCTGGAGTTCATCGGCACGACATTCTTCCTTCTGTTTGGTTTAGGTGGAATTCAAGCAGCCACAGGGGAAAAGTTGGCGAGTGGCGGGGCGACCTCAGATGTTGAGCAAGTCCTATACATTTCTTTGTGCATGGGATTTAGTCTTCTAGTATCTGCGTGGCTATTTTTTCGTATCACCGGCGGTCTCTTCAACCCGGAAGTGTCTCTAGCTCTTCTTCTGGTCGGGGCGATCCAGCCTCTTCGATTTGTTCTCTTCGTCGTTGCCCAACTGGTCGGATCCATAGTCGCTTCGGCTCTAGTACGTGTCCTTACGTCGCAGAATCTCTCTGTGGGGTACGTCCCACCATGATTCTCCTCGGATGGAAAGGTTAACACGACGATCTAGAACATTCCTTCAAGAAGATATTAACCTCGCTCAAGGGGTTTTCATCGAGATGTTCATTACGTGTGCCCTTGTTCTCTCGGTCCTCATGCTCGCGGCCGAGAAACACCAGGCTACGGCATTTGCCCCGGTTTATATTCTTTACCACTTGCATCAGCTCTATTTATCACTGTTACGTTAGGTTGGAATTGGTCTTACTCTCTTTGCTTGTCATTTGTACGCACTACATATCCATTTTCTATCAGTGTAATCGACCATCAAGGCTACAGATTTGCGGTATACTATACAGGCGCTTCAATGAACAGCGCTCGATCGTTTGGGCCGGCGGTAGTAGCAGGATTCTATCGAGATCATTGGGTGGTGCGTTTGATGCTTCATTTTCTGTATCCCCTTTCAATGACCCTAATTAGTATTGGGTTGGACCCATTCTGGGCTCGCTTCTAGGTGCTACATTCTACGGCACGATGAAATAGTAAGTTACCCCGAAATCCTGATTCTAGATTAACGTAATCCTATCTCCATTATAGCATCAACTATGGGAAGCTCAATCCTGGGCAAGATGCGGTAAATGACCTTGAAGCTGCCCGAGTCATGGAAGAAGTCCGTCAAAATGGTGTATGAGGTTGTGACATTTTTAAAGGATCGATGACCTATTACATTGGTAACGTCCCATTTGAGATTTGTGTAATTCATCTTGCCTTTGTATTCACTAGTCATCTCCTTCACCTGTATTTTTAATTCGTTTTTGTCCGAACTGTTTTGCCGTCCCTGCCTGTCGGAACTAATTTTGACGAATCAATCAATCAGGGCATTCGCATTCGACTTGTTCTCCTGCGCTTAATTATGTGGCGTTCATCGCATCATCACAGGGCGTATTTACTGGTTCATCGTGGAATTATAGCCTCCATGGACAACAAATGGCACGTCAGGGGACGTATCCCAGACCTTCTGCACCACCTGCGACAACTGCTGACAGTAGGCTTATCATACGATCAGATCGCCTTAAACTGGTTGGACAATGCTCACGATGGATACACATCAGATGTGACGCTAAAACTTCAACCGCGGCGTTCTCATATTCCTCGCTCCTCGCGCGTCATTGAGCAAAGTGGTGATTGTCGCACTTTTTTTGTCCGCGGCTCCCTAATAAGATAGAATTGCACACCGTCAGGAGTCTTGATTCTTCCCACTAGCTTCCGAATTAGTGGCAGATAATTAGGCTCGGTGACAGAGGAAGCTATATAAATCTCATTTAAGTTGTCCCTCAGAATACACGAAGTCATAAGTATCCATCCCCTGGAGATCACGAAGATGTGGTCTCTTATTTCTTCGTACCTTTCGCTCTTTGCGGCCTTGCAAGGGGTCGTTTTTGCATTTCCACTCGAGTCTGCACATATAACAGATCTTCATGAGCGATCTCCAGCGTCTTATAATTGTTTTCCTGCACTCGGTTTCACGATGCCTGCTCACATCCCATCCTCTTTGAATAACTGGTGGTGCGATCCCGATACAGAATATGCCTTCGTAGGTTTCAGCTACGAAGTCACCCGTTGTACGTCATCCCCGACTTAACAAAGTTATCCCAACTGACATACACCTATTTCTAGGCCAAAACCCATCTCAACTTAGGAGCGACTTTCTAAACATACGCAAGAGGTTCCATGGACGTTATGTTCGTCTCTATGGGGCTTGCGACCGTCCAGGATTCTAGTGCGTATTTGAGCTTGTTCTACGGTCCAGTAATCTCATTGCCATATGTGTAGTAATGATATCGTTGATGCTGCTTGGCATGCGGGAATTGGCGTGCAGGCTCTCATTTGGGTAAGTACTTCCCCTCCAGTCGACGTCAACATCTGATACACATCAAGTTCGGGTTCGATGGCGACAGCAAGTGGATGAAGCGGCGAGATGAGCTCTTTTCTATCCTTCACACAAATCCTAAAGCGAAATTCATTACACGCGTCGTCCAATTGGGATCAGAGCCACTCTTCGACCATGCCCTCGAACAGAGTGCACTTATTGCTCTAGTTAACTCGGCCAAAGAGAAACTAGCTAGCTTGCGTATCCCCGTGACGGTCAGCGACTTTGCTTACTCTTTTAAAGATGTAGGTGTTCATAACGTCCTTCTAAGTGAAGTTTTGACTGAACAACTATAAGTTAGATCAGGGCGGGAAAGTCCTCCGAGCCGTGGACTGTATCAATGCACATATTTTACCGTTCTTTTCGGCAAGAGCTAGCAAAGGTGTCAAACAACTTCTAAAATGTGGAAATTAAAATACAAATCTGATTACATATCAGCCAACAATTCCTGGCCACTTGTAAAGGCCGACCTCGACTATTTCATATCTCACGCATACGGTAGGAAGATTTGGTTCAGTCAGGTACGTCTGAATCACGAGTTGTCTGTGCCTTCACTGACTCGTGATCAGAATGGCTGGCCTTCGAGAACTTCACCCGGAATACAGCCGAATAGTCCCAGTGCAGTTGCGAATGTCCAAAACGAGAAAGTAAAATAAACCCCACTACAACTTTGGTGAGACTAACCTTTTATACTAAGGATTATTACAACATACTGGACAGCCATTGTGCCGACTTGAAAGCGGTTCCTGGTGGTGGCGTCGGTTGGTTCGCGCATATCTACTCTGATAAACAAGAATCCGGATATGGAATATATGACGCGTTCGAGGCATCGCTCAAATTTCCTTTTGCCCCGAGAACATCTTGTTGATCAAAGATGTGTGATGGCAGGAATCTTTGGGTATGTGCTACGTTAAAAATAAATCCTAAGCCTTGATGTGTTTGTACCTTGTATCCGTCATATGTGCTCACTTCTAAAGTGCACTTCATTGGCACATCAATGATCATAATTCATGCAGACAACATGACCTGTCACACACCAGAGATTTGATCTCCATTCCCTTTACCCCCTTGACTACATATGTATAATTGATTCCCCTAATTCCTCTTGTCCTGTCTTCTCACTACTCACACACAGCCCTTGTGCGACAGCTCTTTTTCTTCCGTTATTCATATACCCCTTTCTTTCTTACTTTTTCCTTCTTAGCACTGTCTCTCATGTAGCTACTTTTGCACGTGCCGGTTGGGGAAAGCTTCCCCCTTGGGATCCGTGCAAAGGAGCTTGGGCAACTAAATCACCATTTGGTCGCATTAGTACAACGGATTTGTAGAAAGGTTATTTGATCATCAACATTCCCGACTCTCCTCCCCTCAGTATCCTTTCCACGGAGCGATCGCATAGACTCGAAAGTACACGAGCCTTTCGGTCCGAGGACGGAGCTAGACTCTTGTCTTGTGCGCGTGATGCTATTACAAGTTGATCTTCCAATTTACTTCTAGTGTGATACACCTTGAGGTCTGACGCTCACCTGCTTCTCTTCCTATCAGGAGGAAAACTTTCACCGCTTTACTTATTGAAACGTGCCATGTGAGTCTCGCAAAACCCCATGTTTCTATTGACTTTGACAAATGGGCGCAGCGTGGGTACTTTTGCCTAGTTAGACGTCGGACCATACGCTACATTGTGCACACTCAGTGATAAGGAGACTGGATTGTCATGTTAGGCTTGCTTTGTCTGGGTTTCTGTCACGGGAGTTACCATATATGACAACCTACGAGTGTCGAAAGCGTCCTCCTCTTCAGAAGTCCTTTTCAGAAGATGTTGACTTGTATAATGCACACCACTTCTTCCAGGTTGAAACAATATCCGTGATGTTCATGGCCTGAGATGATACTTCAGTACGTCCGTGGAGTAACTGTTGAGGAAACCTCGGGCTAGCTGGTGTATCAGATGGTCTATATGCCGAGAAGTTATCACACGCAAACTAGAGGAATGTCTTAACCTGTTCATGACATGTGGGACTATAAGTACGTTAGGAAAGTGGCTGACGACTCACCCTTGTTTTTTTCTTGCTCTCGATGCGGTTTTCTACCGTCGCACTCTTCTTAGTTCTTGTACTTCCGTCGAATGTTGCATCGGCAAACGCTGTAGAGCCTACTCGCACTGTGAAGCTCGATATTCGCCGCGTCCATACTGAAACTCTCTCGAATTGTTTCCCGGCCCTTGGCTTTACTATGCCTACCGCAGTCCCGACATCTTTAACAAATTGGTGGTGTAATCCAAGCACGGAATATGGCTTTGTAGGATTTAGTTATGAAGTAACTGCATGTATGTTTCCTGTCCTGCACTTTATATCAACAAACTCACTCACTGTTGGGCTACTCAGGCCAGAGCCTTGCAAAACTCAAAAAGCAATTTCTAGACGTTCGACAGCGCTTCAACGGGCGCTACGTTCGTCTCTACGGTTTCTGTGATAGATTTGGATTCTAGTGAGTGATCAAGTACTGGTATATGGATTTTTCTTGACAATCCAATGTAGTGACGATGTCGTCGATGCTGCATGGGGCGCAGGTATCGGTGTTCAAGCTCTAATTTGGGTATGCTTATGCTCAACTAGCTAATATTTTCTTTTGTGATCAACGCACACTCACTTGTGATCTCTTAGTTCGGATTCGATGGCGGTGATGAATGGAAAGGACGTCGTGATACCTTGTTTGCCGCCCTCCATGCAAATCCCAAGGCTAAATTTGTCACCCGCGTTCTGCAGTTCGGGTCAGAACCACTGTTTGACTGGGTGTTGAGTCCGAATGACCTCATCGATCAAGTGAATGCTGCCAAAGCCAACTTATCCAGCCTACATATACCCGTCACTGTTAGCGACATGGCATATTCATTCAGAGATGTTCGTTCTCTCCACTAGATTTTGAGTCGTTTACTAAAGGTTAAAAAATAGCTGCATGCTAATGACGGGGGCCCCAAAGTTCTGCAGGCAATTGATATGTTTGATGCTCACATGCTGCCTTTCTTCTCGACTTTGGCATCAACAGGTGAGTTTATGATAAGATCGAGATCCCAAGTTAATTACCGTATACAGCGAATCAATCCTGGCCGATCGTAAAGTCCGATCTTGACTACTTCATTTCTCAGGGCGGCGGAGTCAAGAAGATTTGGTTCAGCGAGGTGAGAGAGGTTCTCGAACTGTAGGTGATATTGTTCGAATTCCTACCTCAATCTTAGAATGGTTGGCCCTCTGTGACTTCTTCCGGTGTACAGCCCAATAGTCCGAGTGCCGTAGCAAATGTTCAAAACGAAAAGGTGGGTTCTTGTTTCCCGGAACTTGGCCCAAAAGTTACCCCATTGATATTGTTGACACAGGATTACTACAACGTCTTGGATAGTCACTGTTCTGACCTGAAGGCAGTCCCGGGTGGTGGCGTGGGATGGTTCGCACACATTTACTCTGATGCCCAGGAACCTGGCTATGGGATCTACGACGCGTCAGAGACGACACTAAAATTTCCATTTTCTCCGAGAACGTCTTGTTGATTGGGTCGTCAAGAGCTTGGTATGACTATCCCCCATCAGATCATCGGTTTTGCTGTCAGAGACCTGTACTTCTAGTCTTGTTGCATAAGTTTTGTATTTATATATGATTACACCATCCGGACAAGTTTAGTTGTGGAGGAGATGCCAAACAATCTAGACTTTCAACGAAACACTAATGGCGTCGTCGTCGTCGCGGGCTCTTAATGCAATTCTTCCTCAGATTGCTTCAGCGCCTTATGAAGCTCATCAGAAAGCTCGTACTTTTGCATCCAGATATGTCAAGTCTGGTCAATTTGACACAGCAATTGAAGTTCTATTCCAAAGCGCGCGGGAGCTTCTCAAGACTGGACAGACTGGGAGCGGCGTAGATCTTGCTGGGTTCCTGTTGGAAGTGTATGAATCGAAAGGCGAAACGGTCTCGGAAGAAAGCAGGGGTCTGTGGCAATAAGTAATTCCTTGAGGTTAATGTTAATCGCTTTCAGACAGGGAGGTTAACACAATTAATCGCACTAACTGGCCCTGATGGATCATGGAGAAAAACACTGATTGACAAAGCACTAGCGTGAGCATCAGCACCAAACTTTTCGTCGGAACGCAGCAGTTGACCGTAGTACAGCTGGACAGTCAATCGTGGCGATTGCCCAGCAGGAGATCAAGATCTTCATCACTATGTCGGAGAATTGCTTTATAGGGGTGCGTCCGTTCTTTCAAGAGTGACGTCGGAGACTCAGTTTCATAGAGGGCGCTTTTGACGCTGCTGAGCCGCATTTATTAGCATCGGGAAAGCGAGACAGTGCTCGTCTGCTCGCCGAGATGTTCACGACATGGTCCGCAGAAGGTGGAACAGCAGGGGCGTTTGCTTTGCGTGGTGTCATTCCGTGCGTATCCTCACTACACCATTAGCGGTTCATGGGACATTCAATATTCCGCGCAGTTATTTGCAAAATGGCAATGTCCTCGCTGCTCGCACGTTTATCTCGACTTTTTCTGCTGGTGTTCCAAAAAACTCGACTGTTACTGTCGGAGTTGATGAAGTTGTTCTCACCAAAGATCAAGTCGTTAATTTTGCCCAGATAGCAGTTGTAACATGCCAGCGAGCGCAGGGAGAGAAGAACAAACTCATGAGAGAGAGTTGGGTCAGACTTTGTGGAATATATCAAAGCCGAGGTGGCGTACTTGCCTTACCAGAAGTTCGAGCGGTACGTTTCAGATGATGAGTTGCGAAACTGTTGTTGACTTTGCTCTAGCCCCTCGCTGAAATTGGGAATCTTTACTTCGCAATCCCTCTTCCTCGGACTCAACAAGCCAATGCAATGGGTGATATCATGTCCAGTCTATTTGGAGGCCCTGCTAAGGATCGCCAGCCAGTGAGGAAGCTGGCAGCGCCCAATATCTCGAGCGGATTAGATTAAAAGTAATCATATTGTAAACATACTTTGATACCACCTTTCACGCTCGCTTTTCTTTAGTCTTACGGCAGTCCAGCTTGCACAACTGCATAACTTCTTTCTAGATGCATTGACAGATACGATTCTAATGACTGTCCCAACCACATCCATCGACTAAGATGAAAAACAGCCACCTGAAGTCGCAGGAAGACCTATCTGTTCTCGCCCTGCAATCGATAGCTGGGCCTTCGTAACTAAGGGTTGCAACTCTGGCATGACAGTCATCAAGTTTTCGAATGACGCAAGAAGATCATCGAAGCAGGAATCGACTGAAGTAAGTATGCTTCCCGGTGCGCCTGACAAGTAATCAATTTCTGTCGAATCACTGGAGGAAATACTGCAACACTTCATATCCAAAAACGCTTTGACTGTATCGGCCTTGAGCCCGTCCGCCACTGATACCGTCGTGTTGAGATCCGAGAACGCATACGGCGGAGGTGGTGTGGATGGTCCTTGTTCACTCGATTCTTGTGTGTCTTCATCTCCAGCTTCATCATCTGCATAGATAGATATATCACTCATGGAAAAACCGACAGGAAGCGTATTGCACGTCCACATTGACGCCCTACAGAGTATATCTCGAGGATCAGATGCAGAATCATCCTCATGCTCCTCGCGGGTCTCTACGAAGGCATCTCGTACGGCCGAAATTACAGCTTTTGAGACCTCAGATGTAGTTGAAGAACGGATTTTGTTACGTTTGATAATCCGGAGAGGGGTAGTGGGTCTTAACATGGGGTCCGGAGATGAACCAGACCCTGGCGTAGAACCTAGGACAACGATGGACGTTGCAGACCTCTTGGGGGTAGACCATGCGGGCGGGGGCAAGTCAAAGATACCAAAAGCGACACTCCGGCAAAGAGATGCAGTACGTTGTCTCCGCGCTGGGGGTATCTCAATCGCAGATTCATTCATCGTCAGCGAGGCCAGCGAATCAACTTCAACCGAGGACCTGGATTTGTTGAGATGCGCTGGCTTGCTAATGGTATCTAGAGCTCCTCTCCTGTGACTCTTGCCTCTTCGAGATCTAGGGGGAGTGCTCGTGCACAGTGGCAAGGTAAACAGTGATGACTCAACATCTTCCATTCCACAGCCATCCTTGAATGGAAACGTGGCAAGCGTGGCGATAGGCTTCACATACAAGAAGGGGTCCATCGTCAAGTCATCAGCTAAACTGAGATCCATATCATTACTGACTACTCCGGCAGTCCTTTTCGGCGGGTCAGGCGAACGAGGAGTGGGTAGTGGCGTTTTCTCATTTGATACTGTCAAATCAATGCTTGTAAATTCCGGGTCGAGCTCATGAAAGGGGCTAGGAGAAGATCCATGAGAGGATCCTGGAGAGTGACCAAGAGAGGATTTCAATTTTCCGTGTCGTTGATCTTCGTTTTCCCCCTTCTGTATGGCGTCTCGACGACTGATTGGCAAAGAAGAAGGGAGAGAGGAACCCGACATAGGATAAGCGCCTGATTACAGTTGAATAGCATCGTTAAGCTTCCTCAAACACAACGACTGAGCCGAAATACTAACATAGCTCGTGTGTGATGGTAACACCCTTCTCCACGTCAGTTTCAGCGGGACAAGGAACAACGGCCGATGTTTCTCGGAAAGGGAAAGGGACCGGAGACCGAAGAGAAAGTAAAGCTTGAATGACAGTCCAAATGTAAAAGAGTGTGGTCGTAAAGGAACGTGATAGTTTCTGTATGAGAGAAGCCATGACAGCACGGTTTAGCCAAGACGATAGTCCATTGTAGGCAGTTTTGTGTAGCGAAGGAAGGAGGGCTGACAACCAATCTTGTCTGTGGTCAGCCAGGAGCATGGATGGGACATATGCTTCTCAACGGCTGACCAGAAGTCAGACAGACTTCGCCCGTAAGATAGAAGATTTGCAGCGATGCATGCATTGCCCATGGGAGACTCGGGATCGAAAAGCAGGTGACTATACCAAAGCGACAGCGGAGTCAAATGCGCTCAAGAAGATCGGTCAAGTTTCGCATGACGAATCCTAGTTTAGGAATGGCACGATGACGCAACGGCTGCATTGCCGATCTTTCGGTTTATATTTTCTATCAACGTTTTAGGTCATTCCTCGACAGTCCCTATTCTGACACGCTGCCCGAAGCAGCTTAAGTATACCATCCCCTCAAAAATAGTTGCAGCTCATCAACTGGTTCCACCAATGATTCGGAATCTTGCCAAATGTGAACTCCACTCGAATTATACAAGACACTGAATTTATAAGGCATGATATATACCGATTTTGGTATTGATTAAACCTTCCAATGATCTCGGGAGCAGGCAAACAGACAAGTGTCGTAATGATCTATCAAGATTCGCCGGAAATATGTCATCTCGATGAGCAGGTAGAGTCTGGCGAGCGAGACACTCTTATGCCACGCAGGTGAGGGACTGCAGACGGACCGAGATTGCTATCAAACCTTTCTTACTGTCTTCTGCATGAATTTTACGAGAAGTCTTATTAAACTTTCGGACTGACTATGAATGTAATTGGGAATTCCAATGTTAATACTCGGAAGTCTCCAGGATCGACAACATGTAAGACTGCAAGCTAAATTTACTTCCATAGGCAAAAGCACAGGGGTCAAGAACGCGTGTCCCCCGCCGCTGTTGTGAGAGGACCCTTTTTAGGCATCTCAATGCTAACAGACCAGTATTAGCGATATCGTATCTGACTACACCAACACTGTGGTAAGCTATTTCGTGACAAAGCAACAATAAAAATAACGATTCTTCCAGCTCTCGTAAGTCGAGATCGTCAATTAAAGTGAAAACGATTTTCCGCTCAGGGTACTTGTGGACCCTACTGTGATGTTGTCTGGATTTCCGGGTTCGCTGCCGCTGGAGTGAGCTTATTGCAACGTGCGGTTATCTCGTAAGCCACACAGGTAGATAGTATCAAGATGGTATGTTGATTTCAACGTCGGTGTGGACAGGATGAAAGCCACAAAAGGCAACTCTTCAAGTTCTTTAAGTTCTTTGAATACCCGCCTTTATAGCCGTTATTTCAAAAGTCACCCTGAGAAAGAACTTGGTTAAAATTCGTAAGGTATCAACCTAAATACAAGCAATGAACAAAAAGGGGGAAAGAATTTGCATATGTCCACAAGCCTCACCCATGTTCCCGAGCCCCCAGGTGCATCCAGATACAAAGCACTGCTAGCATGCCCAGCTCTCATGACGTGCCGAGGATTTACCAACCTTCGTCCGCCTTGATGTGTGTCAGCGCGGAAGCCCGCTCTGTCCTGTTGACGCAGCAAAGACATAGCGCAAGTAAATTGTATTAGAAACCAGTAGATGTCGCGATCTGGAGTTCGCAAGTCAAAAGATGACCTGGACTGCAGTACCGTAAGTCAATTATGTATCTCTTTCGTCTTTTGTAAAAATCTTTTTCACCCAAACCTGTCAGATTCAGATGGATTATAGCTTTCCAGATTCTGCATAACTCCATGCTGTCCTTGTGGTTTTAAAGTCTAGAATTAAATGCCTACATATAATTATTAGCAACATCTGATAGAAAGGATGAATAACGTCATGTTCTTATGCTGCTCTGCTGGATGAGAGAATATCGACTTAGGTCTCATGGGTGCACTGCTTACGATTTTCAGTTTCTTGGGAATCCCTCTTGTGTGTGACTTTCCAGCTCCGTATTGCTTTGTTTTTATCTCATTTATCTCATAGAAATATAGTATCTCCCATAAATGCATTTCTTGACGCCAAACAGTGATGCTTCCATTTCCACGAAGCGCTGGAAGACCTCCCATAGGTACCAATTTAACCGAGAGAAAGTGTCCTTTTCGGGGGTTGACCACTCTCTCCTGAGTTGGATAAAAGTACGGCTGTTCGCTGAAGCTTAAGCCGGAAATCAAGCACTTACATCAATCAACGCTACGAACATGACACATGCGACTGCTTTGACTTCGTTTTCTACGAAGCCTACGAAACCAGATCCTTACAGTTACCAAGTGGGTTTCGGGAATTCCTTCGCAAGCGAGGCTTTGTATGTCCTTACCTTCTATCGTTGCATCGTTTATTGATCCACAAAGGAAGGCGAGATACACTTCCATCAGACCAAAATAGTCCTCAAAAATGCAAGTACGATCTTTATGCAGAGCAGGTGTGTACTTGTAATTAGACATCGTACTCCAACGCCAGCAAATCTGAAATGTGACGTGTAGCTGACCGGTTCCCCTTTTGTTTCACCTCGTGCTCAACGCCTTCACTCGTACGAGTTTATACTTGGAGATTCAATACTCATTAGATTGATTGAGAGGAATTCAGTTGGCTGTATCGTATTCGACCATCTGTTGCTCATCAAGGATTTACTAAGCTCCCGGACAATCCTGACGTACGTACCGTCTTTCTATACCCCGAGCACGATAGCACATTCTCATTCCGAACTAAGCTTGAATCTACCTTCCTCCCACTCAATCCAAAGGTCCATGCTAGTCTTACACAACTTGCTTGGCATCCCTTCGACGTTCCCAAAGCTTCGGAGTCAATCGATTTTATCGACGGTCTGAAAACCCTTGCTGGGAATGGCGATCCCACGCTGCGGGAAGGCCTTGCGATTCATATGTACCTTGCTAACTCATCTATGCAAAACAAAGCTTTTTGCAACAACGACGGTGATTTACTCATCCTTCCACAAATGGGGAGGCTGGATATACAGACAGAGTTTGGAAAGTCAGTTGTTTCAAGTGCAGACATTAACACCATCGAAACTTCTTACCTTTTGTCCCTTAGACTCATGGTACGTCCTGGAGAACTTGTCGTTATCCAACGTGGCCTCAAGTTCAAGGTCAGCCGCTATATCAGATGACTACAATTGATCCTTATGATGTGAACAGATCATGTTACCTGATGGCCCATCGCGAGGATGTGAATCTCTGTTGTTCTCTTTGCATGGCAACATGTTTGATTTATGTGCATAGACATTCAAGAGATCTTTGGTTCTCATTACGTACTCCCTGAACTTGGGCCTCTGGGTGCAAATGGTCTTGCTAACGCGCGTGACTTTGAACACCCGCTCGCTCACTTTGACGTTGATCAGAGTTCATGGAACAGTATGTTCTTCATCTATGTATGCTGACAGCTTCTGACCTCTGCTAGTTGTTTACAAGTCTGTCCTGTCACACCTCTGAGGAATTTCTCTCACGCCTTCCAGGCTCTGTGGAAAATTATTCAATTGTTCTCAGGAGCATACCCCATTCGATGTTGTCGCATGGCACGGAAAGTAAGCTAAACATCTAATTAGAACCTCTTTTATCGTGTGTTATATCTCACCGCCAGCTATGTTCCTTACAAATACGCCATGGAGAAGTTTGTGTCTGTCGGAAGTATCTCCAAAGATCACATCGATCCATCCATCTTCTGCGTTCTCACAGCTCCTTCCAAAACTCCAAATGTATCTCTCGCAGACTTGATACTATTCGGTCCCCGTTGGGACGTTGCAAGCAATACGTTCCGTCCACCCGTAATTTACAGATATCGTTTATGTTATAATTACTTACCTCGCTAAATTCTCCAGTATTATCACCGTAACGCGGCAACAGAGTTCGCTGGTCTAGTGTATGGAGATATTGGAGGAAGAAGTGACGCATTTCAACCTGGTATGTTCTCGTGCCATATTACGGGTATTGTATTGTTGATTTCTCATTCTCATTTCACAGGTGGTGCAAATTATGTGACTGGTTTTTGCCCTCATGGAGGTCGGTCTATGCATAAATTTGTTTTATATTGTTCTTATTCATATGTGTAGTACCATATAACGAGTTCAAGATGGCGACTGAGTTTGATCTTGGACCGATGAGGATCCTTGAAGGAACCATTTGTACGATGTTTTTCATTCTGAAGGACAAATCCATGTCTCTTATTGTTTACAGTGTTTATGTTTGAATCAAGCATGATGACGATGATAACTGATTACGCAATGTATCGCTCTGGAAAACTACATGGTCAGTCTCTTGGTCAATTCGGTTAATCGCTTGATTAATGTGTTCGTAACAGAGCACGAACCCAAGATGTGGGACAATTTGAAAGCGCAGTTCATGGATCATCTGGATGAGGTTAAAGCTAGCGTTGAGGATACCAACCTACCAAAGCCGCGCTTTGGTTCCAATTTTTGACCTGAAGGAGATTGCTTTTGTGATATATTGATTTGAGATGTATGATTTACTAAAATTAGGATGACCGGATCAACAAATTCATATGCCTTACAAATCCAGATATCATAATGACTTCAACGACCACTGGATCAGCAGATATAGTGTGAATCCATTGATAGGGACAATTTCAAAAGGACACGAATCATGCATACAAATGTTTGACTGTATTGTAGGTTTGGCACCGAAGCTGTAAGGAACACCAGGTTGTCATTTTTTCAATAATTTGACACGTTCAAAATGTAGAATGACAGCCACCCACAGGGTGCGAGGCGAAGCGGGGTTTTAGTCGGTAGTGGGCCAGATATAAGGGGGAGAATAGGTTAACTTTGTACACAGGCCTGTAGTCCCACACATGTGCGTAAAGGCATTTCCTCGCGGAGACAATTATAAAATAATCAGTAGGCTGCCCTCAACAGAGGTACCAGGTTTCAATCTCAGGTAGGCAGCACAGCGGGTGGAAGGGTAACGCCCAGTGCGTCTCTCCTTATCACCATGAAGGCTACTCCAAAAAGAAATGTAGAGTGAAGTATAAAGTCCTTAGTGGCCTCTAGACTTAGTGGTCAAGAAAGAGGTTATAACAGTAGTAGCTCCAGCTTCCACTTGTTATACGAAGTAAGTTTTAACCTCAGTCTTTGCGAAAAGGACTCTATTTGACCTGTAGTATGAGGTAAGTTTTGACTGCTACAGGTTAGACGTAAGTATATACTAGAATAAACGGGTAAGTAAAGTAACGTACCCTCAGTCTTTAGAAAAACGACTGAGAGCTAGTCAAGGGAGTCTCCCCAGATATAGGAGGGCAGTAGCTGAGTAGTTAACTATACAGGAAGATCGTGCTCGATCGTCCTGGAGAAGGAAATAAGTAAATAGAATAAAGAAATACGAAAAACTTGAGTTGCTGGGAAGTAACCGATACACCGCCGCTACAGCAATGAGTCTCTTCCAACATTCCCCTAGACTCGAGCCGGGGCTTGAGACTAAGGAAGACTACAAGGTAAGAATGGGTAGTACGGCCCAACAGAGTAGGTAAGCCAGGTTTTGAGTAGAGGGAATGTGAATGACTTTAATCTCTCCCTGCTTGACGCATTCCTGTATGTAGTGGTGACAGATATCAATGTGTTTTGCGCAAGCATGACCGTTAGTGCATTGAGCGAGCAATAGAGTGGGTGAGTTGTTTACATGGGAGCGTCTGTGTGAGGTTGACGTCTAGAAGCCAGTTGTGCATCCACATAGCTTGCTGTGCTCCCGAGTTAAGGCCATGTACTCAGCCTCGGTGGTGGAGAGGGCGACAGTGCTGGTGCTTTGAGCTCCAAGAGATGGCTTCCCCAGCCACGGTAAAAATATAACCTCCGGTTGAATGCCATGTATTGAGATTGCCGCCATAATCCACGTCCACATATCCCATAGGCTTGATGTTGCCCTCCGTCAGTAGGTGATGCAGTAGTTGAGTGTCCTATTTACATACTGCATCACATTGGCCAAGGCCTTCCAGTGAGCAGGTCTAGGATTACTCTTAAACCCTGCAAGGAGACCGACTGCGAAGGATAAGTCAGGGCAAGTGGCTGCCTGAGCCCACATCAGTGAGCCCAGAGCTTTGTAGAAGGGTTATATTTTTGGCCTTCCTCAGTCTGGGGTGACTGAGACTCTGATAAGACAAAGCCGGCAGGTTAGGGGAGTGTTTTGAGTATTGGAGGTCTGGAAACAAAAACGTTTGAGCATCTGTTCTAGGTATGCACGTTAGGATAGGTGAATGCCGCCAGTGGTTGAGTCATGGTTGAAACAAACCCCTAGGATATATTTCAGTCCCCCCATGACTTTTACCTCGAATTTTGAACCCAGTTCTTTCTTAGCTGTTTGGGAGCTACTAGGTTAGGTTGGACCATAATTTGTGTGTGTGACGTGTCACATGCACGTGATCTTGACCACTGAGAACGGCCAGAAGTACTTGAAACTTTTGCGCCCATCATGCCTATTTGTACGAACTGCACCAGTTATATTCCGTATCTATACACAGAATATGAATCATCATATAATCTTAGGCTTGAGCAGTGTGTCTGTATCCTTTCTAGAGTTGCACATCTCGACGTAACGTTCTGAATCACCTCCCAAGTCGGTCTGCCATTGTTTTGCAGACCCTTATGTGGAACATGATTCTTTAACTCTGCTGCTCGATCTCATTTTGCTCAAGCGTGGGGTGTATCGCCATCTGTTACACAACCGAGGAACAAAACCACGTAGGTCGACAACCGAAACCCAAAAGACGTGTGGTCGAGAGCTTGCAGCTAAAGAGAACGTAATGTGTCTTTCGTTCGAGAAAAGGTCTTTTATTTCAACGATACGCTCTCTCTAGGACAGATGGGCTCTTGTTCTTCGCCTTGGTGCAATACTTATTTTTTTAGATGCGTGTATGATGCCGATTTCATCCTTAATTTGTGACCCACTGACAGAATATAAGAAGTTATCAGATGGAGCTACCTGAGTAAGACTTTGATATGATCACCTTCAAACCTCGATATCAAGACCGTGACAGATCCTAACAAGCCGATGACCAGCTCTCCGTGGGGGGAGGAGACATTGGATGGGTTTGCTCGCGTTTTAGCAGCGTGTTGTGCTGGTAAGACTGTTACTTGTTCCACGTCACAAATTACGCTTATGGCTATCAGAAACGATAGCGTTCCATTCAGGAATTATTTTAGTTTGTCATATTGTACTGCGCCTTATGTCGGAAGTACAAGCCTGGCGATATCGTGGAACAACAGTCCCAAGCTCTGACATCAAGCGGGTATTCAGGTCCATTATTTCATTTGTTGAAAAACGCGAATTCATCGGTCATACTCATAGATTCTCTCTAATACCTCTGACATTATTCTACTCATCCCTGACCAAACTCTTCCTTCTCTTTCTTCTGACGATATGGCGCCCAACGTCGTCTTTAACATCTACATTCTTCGACAAAACATGGGGAGGAGAATATCTGCAAAACAATTCTTTCGTAAATGCTCTTGATGTCCTTGGAGATGAGCAAATCAACCGTGAATGGATCATCCGTAACGTCCTAGGAGGAATGTCTGCCGGATTTGGGTTACGTGGTGAGCAACATGTTCTATAAGGGAATGGAGAGCCTTGATCATTTTCCAGTTGTGCTTGACATGAAACCTATATTTACATCGATCATCATACTTGCCGGTTGGAAGATAAAGACCAGCGTGACAACCATGTTGAGCGCCTGGGTCGGCGGCATCAGTAATACTGCTGGTGAAGCATGGAGAGCGTATAGTATTCCGTAACATTGAAGCTCATTGTTACTTCTCAAGCGTTGTCGAGGTTCAATGTGCGTATCATATATATCTCAGGCAAGGGTGGTTTTCAGAGCGTAAAATGTGAACTTTCAAGATAACATTCATCTGTTTGTTATTTTGGAAAAACAACCGTGTCTCAAAGATAGTATATTGCTTTATTGAACGAACTTGAACCACCATTGAAAGACTATCCTTCTCCAGAAAGGATAGACTGCTGCCCTTGCTCCAGAGAATGATCGGCATTCGAGACAAAGTTTTGCATGCCAACCTTGCAAAAATCTGCAGAAGCGAGGCTGTGAGAATGTGCACATGTAATGCAGTAGCGCCATTGCGCTTATTTTATTATTTTTTATAATTGTATATTTCCTTTTTGTGCGCATAAAGCGCATATAAATATTGTACTTATTGACTGCTTAGCAATTAGCTAAGCAGTCATGTTTTTTGTCTTAAGTGTACATAAAAGAATCCAGACTTTGGATATATTCACTTCATGTGCACTGAGGCAACACAAGCTTGTAACTCTGTTACATTTTTTTTTTGAATAATCTGACTGGATTATTTGCTCTCAGCACTTAGCACTTGGCTTTTGGCTTTAAATCAAACTTTTCAAGTTCTGGACTTTGTATACAGCCACATGTGATAGACTTTTAATATAGAAGAGAAAATCTATCTATCAATGTGATGATGTTGAGTGACCTGCTTAATGAATCAAAAGACACTCTAGAAGTGTCAATGGATACTGGGCAACCACTGGCAATAGCAGCACCAAAGTATCAACCTTCATCCAAACAGGGTAATAAAGTAGCTGAGTACTTGCACTCAGAAGGTCTTGGAATGCCTGGAGGACTCCATGGTGATGATAAGGAATATTATTCAGTCAGATGGTTTTCCAAGCTATTGCAAGTGGCAACAGAGTCATTACTGTGCATCTGGATTTCTTCAATGCAGCTGCAAGTGTTAACAAATGTTGCACTGCCCAAGCAGCAGCCTGAGGATACCACAGCTACTACACTCTATAACTCAGCTGCACTAGCTGGTGCTGCTGCTGCTGCTGCTTAGGCATTTGCCCTGGAAATTCTCCCATTACCAGAGGCTCTTGCCTCTTTATCATCATACTCTGAGCTATTACTGGCCCAGGCTCTACCTGAGTCTGCAAACTATGTATAGGCCTTACCTAAGTCTGCAGGCCTTGTACAGGCTCCACCTGAGTTTGCAGGCCTGATTTGCTGAGTTGCATACTGAGAAGCCCTTGGCAAAGCTTCACTTCTTTTTTGTAGGAATCACATTTGTAAATAAAGCTAACTCCCTGTGGGCTATCCCCTTTCAGAGCCACTCAGCCTAATATAACTTAGCCAAAAGAGGCCATAAATACCAGATACCACTAGTTTAGTAGCTCACTAATATAAATAAAGAAAGAAGAAAAAAAAAATGTTTGACTAAGTCAACCTTATATACACATGCAGCAGATCATCTGCCAACATCCACATGCAAGGTCACATGCTAGGTCACCTGGTTCCATCACATGGCCTTGGCCATCCACAGCTATCTCAGCTAAATTCATTTATTTTTATTTGTCTTCCTACAATGTGCTTATTAGCACCATAATTACCTCCCTGTGCCCTTGGCATGATTAGTTAGCTATCTCAGCTGCTGCACCCCTTGCAGTGAGCCAATAGCTCCCATGTTATATCACCTAAGCTTTATCAGATTTCAAGTTTAAGGTATTCTCTATTCACTTAGTAATGGCTAATAATTTTTTCCACAAAACCACTCTTAGTGATTATCTATCCTAAAACCATATGGCACTAGTATTGCCCAATTTGGAAACAAGGCATTGTCACTGGCCTGATATGGTTATAACAGTGACACATGAAATTGCAGCATAATTTGCTATTGTTGTAAGGCAACAAGCAACTTTAATATGTAGTTAGATGTCTGTTACTCTATCTTTAAAACCTTATATGGTTCAATTCACTTTAAACACAACTTTTGTGCCCTACTTTTTAGCAGATTTAGATTCTGCATTGACAAGTATACTAGGTTACCTGGCCTAATTTCTGGCTCCTTACCATGCCACCTATTTGCTTTCTTGGCTTGAAAGACCTGATTGATAATTATAGCATTATAAATGTCAGGGTTCTTTAGCACTTTCTGTGCAAACTCTTACACACCTTTGCACATCTTTATATACTGATCCATTGACATGCAGTTTGTGCATCATTAATGGCATAAATATACTGTTGAGCTCAAACAGAGCATATTTCATTATTTTCAATACACTTGCATTTATTGCAAATTTTATTAAGAGTAACTTATCTACTCAGTCCTTCTGATCAAGGCATACCACTGCCTGTAATATCTGCAAAATACTGTGATTTGCCCTCTCTGTCTGCTCATCCATCTGTAGGTGGAATAATGTTAACATGAGCAATTTAGCTTTTAATAGTCTATAAAGCTTCTTTCATCATCTAAAGGTGAACTTTGTATTTTTATTGCTTACTATGTAGCTTGAAAGGCCATGGAGCCTCACAATGTTTTACAAATATAGTCATGACAGCTTTTTTGCTATTGCTGTAGTTGTTATAGAAATCAGATGGACCATGTTGGTCATTCTACAAATTACTACTCATAGGTAATTACAGCTTCAAGTTTATACTTATGGAGTTTCATGGCTTTGTCAGCACTGGCAATGAGTGAAACTTTCTCAGAATATGTGCATTCCACATCTTTGACCTCTGGCACTGCTTACAAGTTGAGCAAAATTTTGCCACCTTGCTAGCCATCTTCAGCCACCAATACCAATGATATATGTAGGCCAACATGTGTAGCAATCCAAAGTGCCCTACCACTTGGTGGTATTGCTTCAAAATAGTTGTTATTAACAACCTTACATTTAAAATGCATAATACTTGATTGCTATACATGTTTGTGATATATATTATTCCATCATTGATATAAAACCTTAAATGGTCTTCCACATGAGCCATTACTTTCATGGTCAATTGATCTGCAGCATATTTTTGCTGCACTTTCTGCTTGAAAACATTGTTTTCCATTAATATTGGTATCTCATCCCCTTCTTTGAGGAGTTAAACTGCCTTCTTTACTATGTGTGCTTCCTCTGGCACCATATTTGTAGCTAAATGCTGTGCTTTCACCTGCTTCTCTTTCATTCTCTCATGCAATTGCATGCTTTGTTGCAGTTCCTGAGCCCTCATAGTCTTCAACTCTATCATATGTTTCTTAAGTTTTTAAATTAATAATTGAGCAAATTCTTGCTCTCTGGATTTATGCAACAATCTGCATTCACATACTCATCAGTAACTCTCTCTATGCTTATCACTCTCAAAATACTGAGACAGGCAGTCTGCTATTTTGTTCAATTCATCCTTCACATAGGTGATATCAAACTGATAGCATGACAACTGTCAGGGGACTCCTCATTTCCTTCCTTTCCTTCTTCTTTCACTTCTTATCCCTTCACTCTCCTTTCATTCATTTCTTACTTCTTCTATCTTCTCTCATGGTTTCTTTAGCTATCATCCAGACAAGTGTGGACC